>JBAWJQ010002787.1:0-192228 GCA_037783105.1 Bactrocera zonata | reverse complement strand
CATACCATAATTTATGTATAATGCAATTATAATTGGGTACCTGCTGCTTCATTATTCACACAAATTATCAACTGTGGCACACATGGTATTCTCTAAGACTCCACAGACATACATATAGTATGCATCTGAGGTATAAATATTCATGAAGAGCCAATTTATTTCCATGAAATTTGTCAACTGAGATTTAAGTTCAGATAATTAGAGCTGAATCATAACATATGTGACATATATTACCGTTATTAGTACATTACTTATGTATGTATATGACTTTAACATGCATTTTTAATAAATTTTTATTCAATATGCTCTCACCTCCTCGCACGAGCGCAAATTTATCGGCTTTGTAGATTTAAAAATGAAACTCATTTATGTTTTGATTAACGCTTTCAATTTCGCCTTAGCGACAACTGACCCATATGCATTTTTAAAATTAAAGTGTCACATAAAAATATTAGCTCAGCTTTTTAACCTCATAAATGTAGATTAAAAGCAAATTTTTCACACCTACTGTGCGGCGGTCATTATATTTTTAGCCCACAGCCTAAATTTGCGCTTCAGTTTTAATTAAAAATTCACAGAAATTCTAAATGTCATTGAGTGCGGCTCAACACCTCGCAGCAACACTTTGGAAGCGGCGCAAAGGCCATTGAAATATATACACATATATGCACACACATGCAACCCGCTATTTATTCTTTACAAATTATGAGAATTTAATATTCAAGTCACATTTTAAAAATGCGCACACACACATGCTCACACCCATGCAACGACGCTAACATCATTCATATTTCGCGCCTTCCAAAGCAATTTATTATGTTTTGAATATTTAAACACTTATTCTTTTCACCCCACAAAACGCATTACACCTTTTGGTGCGGCAAGAATACGCCCACCTTGTTCAGATTATCATTATTTAAAAAATTGGACACCCGTGGCGCTCATATAAAATATATGTATGTACATACATTTGTGTTCGTAAGTGCACATTGTTGCTGCTACAAGTGTTTCCGAGGCCCTACAACAAAAAACAAATAACAAGCGTCCAAAGAGATCCGGCGACAACAGCGATAATTGCAGGGACTTTAAATTGGTTCAGTCGCGTGTTGCATGCGACACACATCTGTCTTTATGTAAAGTCACATAAATGTGTATAATTTTGTCGGTGTGAAAACGCTTTAACGAGGGTTCGTTGATTAAAGCTTGAAACAAGGCGTGATTAATTATAAAACACATTCTGACAAATATGGCGCATGTGTGTGTGTGGGGAAACCCCGCGTTGCACGCAAAAATATTAACCGTTTTAAGTACTCGTTTGTGACAATGTCATGTAACATAAATGAAAAATTATCACGTCACGCTGAGAATGGTGATAAGTCAAACGGCAGATGGTGCGCAAGCGTCAATCTGCATTTTTAGGTAAAAGATTTGTCTGAGCTACAGTTGAAATGCCGGATTTATGGCTATTCATCATGAACTTTTTGGAATATTAGCACAAAAGCGGTTATATTGGAGTTACTTTATAAGTATTCTTTTCAATACAACCTAAAAACACATTAGAGGTGTAAAATACTTTAATCCAATCAATATCAATACTAATACAACTACTAACGCCAATTCGAATAATAGGTCCAATACCATTACCAATACCAATACCAATACCAATACCAAAACCGATTCCAATACCAATATCAATACAAAATCAATATCAATGCTAATACCAACACCAATACCAATACGAATACCAATACCAACACCAACACCAATATCCATAATAATACCAATACCCTTCTACATTAACGCCCTTACCAATACCAATACCAATACCAATACCAGTACAAATACCAATACCAACACCAGTTTCAATACTAATACCAATATCAATATCAATACCAATAACAATACCAATACCAGTACCAATACCAATATCAATATCAATATCAATACCAATACCAATACCAGTACCAATAACAATACCAATACCAGTACCAATACCAATATCAATATCAATACCAATACCAATATCAATATCAATACCAGTACCAGTACCAGTACCGATACCAATACCAGTACCAGTATCAATGCAAAGAACAACACCCATACCACTACCAATACTAATAGAAATACCAATATCCATATCAACAGAACTACCATTACCAATACCACTACCAGTGCCCATACAAATACCACCAACAGTATTAAAATCCATAAAGAAAACAAGTAAAAACCGTATTTCAATACCAATAAAAATACCAGTACTAATACCATAATCAGCACCAGTACCAACATTAATTTGAATCCTGATATTACTACCAGCACCGTTACCATCACCATTACCAATACCTTTACCTTCGTTAATATATTTATACGCGGTACAAGAAAGTACGTAAACAACAACTTATCGCAACTTGGCCACTCATTTTGTCTTCCTTAATGTAAAGTGATACTTTCGTTTTACGCTCTTCTTCCTCCTTCAGCCAACCACCAGCTGCTGGTTGATGTTTCCATTTTGGTAAAAAATCGCAACACTCGAAGGCACAGCTTCACTAATTTGTCTTCTGCGCTCGCGCTCAACGCCACCAGCCATTCATTGCTGCTGTCAGCTTCTTCAACGCCCCACCACTCCCCTTCACACCACTTACAAAGTGCACTTACTGCGCAAGGAAGCCAAAAACAACGACAAACGTTTGTGAGTTGGCTGTAAATAATTAATTTGTCTGACATTCAACAGCGTCACCGCCGCTTTTCAAAGCTTAAAATATGCAACACTGCCACTTCCGTTGGAGGCCAATTTTTTGCTGGCGCTTCTTCTGGCGCTAGCCAACGCAGTATTTTTCGCCAGTTTTGCTCGTCGATCGTTTTTCTTCCGCCGTTTTTTCAACTGAATTGTATTTAAAGCGCACTTCCGGCAAGAAGACAAATAAAATAAAGTAACAGCTGACTTTTTGGCTGGTGAAAGGAGGTGGGAAAGGCGGTTGGTGTAAAACCGAGACTGCACCGCCGCCAATTCAATTCCTGCTGTCGACAATAACAACGGTTGTGTGTGTAAGCCTTGGCGTCGAGCCCGTGTGAAAGCTACAAAAGCAACAATAGCAGTAACCTCACGACATTTAACGTTCGGATGTGTGTATATGAGTGTGTTGCAGAGTAAAGCGGTTGTGTGCCACAGCCGCCGCAGCGCACTTATAATAAACGAGCATACTTCTTGGCGCTCCGCAATTTAGTAGCGCACATATTTTCACTCCTTCGCCAGCGCTCACACACACCTACACAAACCCAGCACTCACTCCTGCTCACCTTGCATCTTCGAACTTCAGTGTACCTCAGCAAAGAGGCACATACACTCATACACACAAACAAACAAGCTGCATTGTGGCGAGGTGATCTGAACATGCTCACACTTTCGCTCTCTGCTACCTCAACACTTAACTCCTTTACCCTCAACACTCGACTCTCAACTCTCGACACTTGAAGGCTTTCCTTTGCTTTCTGGTTAACGTTCAAGTGACTTGTGCATAAATAAGTACCCTGTACGTTGCACTACTTGTGGCGCGAAGGAGACGAGTAGGTGCAGTTGGATGCAAGTACACATACATACATATATATATATATATTCCACACACACACACACCGTTTTTATTGTTTAAGCAGTAAAACGTGGAAGCGGTTGCGCGGTAAACACGAGCTGAAGGCGGCAAGCTTACAGCATCGCTCGGCTTGTTTACCACTTTGGCCGCGATTTAACACTTTTGCCTTTCACTCGAACATTTGTTTTACCCTTAAGCGTTTATACTCTTGATTTCGTGTTTGTCATGACATTCGCCTGATTTTCGACGCAGATTTAGCTTAAACTTGAAATGGTTTTGTAAGTATTGGTGTGGTAGAGTATTGAATTGAGGAAATTTTGGCTTTTGAATGGAGAAAGTGCATCTGAAGAATGTTTGGAATATAGAGTTACAACTTCATATCCATTCTTTTGACTCTTGTTCCAAGAAAGCGGCTGCATAAATATGGAGTAACATTCATATCGGCCAAAAAATTAAATTAAGTCATGGAAATTTTGGTGTGATTATTTTTTAAAACTTTCGACGTGGATTAACTCAGTAACAGTGCGTTGATGAACTTATTTCAAGTTTTGACAGTGGCGCTTCATCAAGGGCCAATGGTTATCGACAGTGTTTATCGATGGTATGGTGAATTCAATAGAGGTCGTAGATTAATCCGGGTGTAAATCTTTATACTTTACACACAGCAGTCGACTGCATGGGTGTTTCAAGGTGAGCTGCACGAAGCACTACCAAGCAAATGGTGGTCCTTTTTTTTTGGAAAAATGCCAATCAAATTTTTTTACACCTCAAGAGGTGGTTGGTGCGCTCAAAAGGAATATCCAATCTTAATCAGGGGGACGAAAGTGCTTCGACAAATGTTTCAAACGCATGGAATACTTTGTAAAACAACAAAGCGATTTTCAATGATTAAAATTTTGTTTTTGTTTTCGAATACCGAAATATAAAAGGCGACCTACCTGTATATATATTCTTTAGTGCCTTAATTTAAATACTTTCTTTCGAGGTTACATCACTGCCTTAGATAATAACCCGTGCAAAAATTTCATGAAAAGATTTCCTCCAATGAAAAAGTTTTCTTTACAAATACTTGATTACGACGGATTAGTTCGTATGACCAGTATATGATATAGGTGTCCGATATCGGATAATCCGACAAATGAGCGGCTTTTTCTGAGACTTAATAGGTTGTACCTGTTCAGAGTATAAAAAACGGACGAATATAATAATAAACACAATAGTTCTCGCAACATACAAGTAATATTAGTATAGTATATAGAGAACGCACCTTCTAATTCCTGGAACCAAGCAGGGTTTCAAGTTACTAAGAATAGTAAGGGCGATAGCTTCCAAGCTATCAAGAATTCCTCATTTATTGGAAAAAGTTTACTGCTGGAGAATAGGCGCAGTGAGCTTTTACAAGGATGGGTCGAAGCTAGCAGAAAGGATTGGAAGGAAAAGTGTCTGTAAGATTTAGTCTACGTGACCACTGTATTGAAGTTTCTGTAAAAAGCTCTTCGTCAACCTGAGCTTTAGTCTTCGTGACCACTCTAGTGTTTTCCAGGCAGTAGTAACTACTTTAATGTCACGGCAGACATATTGCTACGAAATAGAGCGGCATTACTTGTGCTGAGATCGCTAACTGTGCGCTTAAAACTATACGAGGAGTATAGTTGGATCTTCATCGGCCTTTTGCGGTCTAGCACTGGATAATGGTCAGTGATACGGTCCTCTGAGTCTGTGGGATCCATCTCGGCAGTTTTATTTTCGGCGAACCAAGGACATAGCAGAGGCATTAGCCGTCTCACAGAATTTGCGATAGACTCAAAGCGCTTTGTAGATTTATAACGGTTTAATGCTCTATTATATGGAAGGTTTAGCGTTCAAAGCTGGCCAAAAAAGAGCTCTGATAGGTTAGGACCAAACGTAACCTAACACATATGTAATAGAAACCTCCTATGTGATTAGCTCAATAAATGTGTTTCTGCATTTCAAAAGCGAGACATAGATTTGGAAAGCTTAAGACGATAAAGATATGTACACTTTCTTTTCTAAAAATATTTTAATAAATCACTTAGTAAGCAATGTTTAAATATTCAAGCTCTTTCAAATCCCTTATCAACCGAAATCCTAACACATTGTATGCTGAAACAGCAACACGTTCGGCGTGAATATAAAAGTGCATAAATCTTCATCAACGACTTAACGTTGCAGGAATTTTAAACGCACGTGAGCAAACAATACACGAATTAACAAAGAGAGACGGCTAATAAAAAGCGCTTAAAAACAACAATGGACTTTTCAAGACTTTTTAACTTCGCAGCGGTGAGCTACGCGCCGTTAATATCGACTCGTTAATTATATTGGCGCACTACGGTGAGAATTTACGGAGAGTAATCACGACCCGGCGCGGAGTATGCGGCAATCACTTCATTTACGGCCACGACGATTGTGCGCTTGTATCGCATTCCTTAACACAGCAGTTCGAGCGTGCGTGAGTACACAATCTTCGTGCCGCTCTGACCCCCCGCTACACTTTTGGCAGCGTCACGAAGCGAGTTAAATGAACTGCGAACTTAAACGACACAATAGACGGTAGAACAAAGCCAGAGCGGGCGCAAGGAACGCGAAATACTTACCCGCCACCTTATCAACAGCAGGCGGAGTGGCGCCACAACACAAGACCTGCTATGTGCGCCACCGGCGAAACAAAGTCGCCAGATGGGGCGATAAAACCGAACATGAAAATCGAAAATGCCAGTTTTTTGGAATTAACAACCGGTGGCACACACACACACTCTCGAACACTGCACTCAAAGCAAGTGCACATTAACAAAGTGGCCACTTTACTTGCGTTTTCTGTTGGCGCTGCCACAGTTGCAAGCGTTGCAACGCCACAAAGTCGGCAACACCAGCTCAAAGTTCAACGGGCGGTTGCTTACGGGCGGGTAAGCGGTTAATGGCTGCTGCCTGATGCTTTCTTGTTTTGCTGCCGCTTGTGGGGCGGGGGCATGCAAACCGTGGCAATAAAGGTGCGAACGTGCCACAACATGTAGTAGCGGTGAATTACAAGCATCGCTCGGTGTAAGTGCTCACCGGCATGCATACATATGTTTTGCGTGCTTATCACAACAACAAAAGTGCTTTGCAGGTGCGCGAATACTCACTACCTCCACCCTCCCACGCCTGCCTACTTTGGTTGCCAGCAAAGCGTTGACAAAGTTGCCACAGCGCAAATGAGTTTATTCTGTTTAGTGGTTGCCATCATACACACACATGCGCCTCTCAAGCCTTTGGTAGCTGCGCGTGTGGCAGCCGCTTGTTGCATGCAACAACTTGTACTGCTGAACGTAGAGGCTCATATATTTGTGCATGCTTTTGCTTTCATTTACATCGCATGCCTTGTTGTTGTTCGGCTCGTTCCTTTGCCAAAGTCCAACAGTTCCGCTGTTCTTCCTCTTCTTGTCGTATATTCAAATGTTAATTTACGGATTTGCGGCAAAACTTGTGAAACTCACTTTGCAATGTTATTCATAATTTGTGGCACTGAAATTTTAATGCGATTCGTTTTAGAGTTTCCATTGCCGCTGGTGGATGGCCGAACGTCTTGTGAACTTTCGGTTCAACTTTTTAAAGCCTTAAAGCTGAGTTCGCTACATGAATTTGTATAAGGCAAACCTCTCAAGAATATCGCTGGCTTAACATATTTCAGACATATTCCTATAACCTTGTTGTTCGAACGCCTTTCTAACGATAGGCTCACAATACTTAATCTTTAAATAGGAAGGTAGGTGGAAGTTCCACTACTTCGAACTCAATTAGAGCTGCAGGAAAGTAGGAGTTCTGCAACTTCTTCTTCAATTACATAACCTCTATAACCTTCCTACCTCGTTTCATCTTTACGCCCAAACCATTTGTTAATCTCAATGGAACTACTTATATCAGTTACGTTTTTTGTGGACCGCCATTCAAGGTTCCAAGTATTCTGTGTCTGCTTTGTGTCCCATTCAAAGCAAAACTAGAAAACCGTTCATTTATTCCTTTCTTGCTGGCAGCTGAGGTAAATATTGCTATAGTAACTATAAGTCTAAAAATAATATTCCTCGCCCTAATTAATAAGTCCTAACTTCTAGTTTCATAGTACTTCAGTAATAAATGCTTCGTTATTTTTTCAAAATAAGTATGAAGTTTACTGCAAGATGGAGCCATGTGTAGAAATTCACGCAAGTGAGGAAAGTTCTCTGAGCACCATTCACTTAAGAGTAGCCAGAAACGACCATTTTACACATGGCTCAAGCACCTCACGACTTTCGGTCTTAGACCAAGTATCCTCTAGGTAGCCAAAAAACATCCGTCGGAAGGCGAGTTAAAGTGCAAAAGGGAAATATCCTCCTCAGGGTTGTGTGCTGGGTTTGAGACCCACCCCAATGAAAAAAAGGAAACAGCCTCGATGGCTTCGCCCATAAAGAAGAAAAAGAATGTAATGACCTCTATTGATCGTTTCTAGCGTAAACTCAGCATCGAATTGCCGAACATATACCTGTGGGCGGAAGCCCTATGTATGAGTGGAACTAAACTGCTAGTAAGTCTGTATCCTTCTTGCAAGTGTTGACTACGCTGGAATTAATAAATGGCGTCGACAAGGGCAGTAGTGCTGCCTGGCCATCTGTGTATGTGGTTGTGCGTTTAGTAGTTGTATAAATAGAGATATTGCGAGATCAACGGAGTCCATACTCCGCAGTTCACTTTTGAGCCCTGCATTATGCATTATCATCCCTTACTAAATCACCTTTCCATTCACTTCTAGAGGGTACACTCCCCGGAAGTGGCTATAGAAATCTAACCTTGGTTTGGGGATTTACTTAGTTTAAGTTGCTGGTTCAGGCTGGCTGTCGCTAATTCTAACCTCTCACTTCCTTTATTTTTATAGCAAACAAGTTCTACCACTTTTCGGGTAAAGACGAGTATGGGGAGCTTATGTCGGAGTATATTGAGCGAATGAGTCGGACATAACTTAAAAGCGCCAGTAACAGGCTGCATTCTGTATTCCATTTAGTTTCTTGATATAATAGTGCTTCATTAATAATGACCACCAAAACACTCCTACATATGTCAGAAAGGGTCTAATGGCGACCGTCTACATCTACATAATTATATTTGGACCCCAGTTAATTCTAAGTATTTTTTTACAGGCGTAGTAAGGGATCGTAAGAAAAATATAAGCAATTTTAACTCGTGCTACAAAGAAGTTTGCGCCTTCTGGTCAATTCGAGATGAGTTTTAACCAGCAATAATATATAACTCACAAGAAGGCAAAGGTTTAGTAGCATCAATGTTCGAAATTGATCTCTTCGCCGGCAAAGGCTAATACCATATTTGAGCTCTCACTACTCATCATCCCAATATTAAAGGACTTTACATGGTCTTAGACTTTGTGCAAGCAAAGTCTGATATTATTTATAATATATTAAGGTTTTAAGACGTGGAATGACTGTCTTCGAAAACTTATATTTAAATAAGCTCAGTGATTGTTGAGATTCAATAAAAGTACTACGTACGGTTTGCGGCTAAGAAAACATACAAGGCGGACAAAGGTCAAAAAAGGTTCAAAGCAACTTATTCCTATAATACAAAACACTAAAGGACGTAGACAGTCCGTATTTCAACATAGTCTTATATCAAGTATTGAATGATGCGAATCAACAAATGAAAACAATGATGCAAAAAAACTGGAAAAGAAAGTAAAAAGTAAACTATACAGCTACAGCCAATCGGCAATTAAAGCAATAAGCTCCAAGCGTGTCTCGTCCGTGAAAGTCCTTAGAAGCAGAGGAGCAGAGATGTGGCAGATGACTGCCGGAAAGCGGCAACTGAAAGATGATGAGACTGCTGAAGGGCCACCCTTTTGGCACAAAACGAGTACAAGAAATACCCAAGTTGTTTAAAATGGTACAAAATTAAATTTTCGAAAAGACTGACAGGCAAATTAAGTTTAGTTAGAAAGCCTTAGAGAGATGTAGGATAGCGAAGATCGCATTCAAAGATACCGAAAGGAAACACGTCAGCTTCTTGCTCGAAAAGACTATAGGACGAGTTTTGGCGTTGAGGCCGGTCACAACTTACTTGAGTCACACGCAAGTCGGAAAGGTATTAGTAACGAAGAAACATGCAGAACGTGCAGGGAAGTAGGCTTTAAAGGCAAGCTGAAGTAGCTCTTCTGCTTCTGCTTGACAACATTGCTTATCTACTGCAAGTCATAGCTATTTAATGGCTTCACAGCTCAAGGGACTAGATGAAGTAACACCATTAGGTATAAATACAATATAGGTATAAATCCTTTAGCTGGAATTCAATCGAATATCCATCTGATACTAATAAGAATGTATGTATAACGAGGGAGTCAGCCAGAAAACTAACCCCACTAAAACTTAATGTAAATAAAAATACTTTAATACTAAACAAATTGTTTAAATCAAGTAAAATATAATTTTCTCTCCGCTGTCCTTTATCTTTTCACCCTGCTGTATATTTAACCTAAAGCATAACCAAATATCACCTTACACTGCTCCCAAAATTATGAGTCATCCATGAATTATGGATTCTGCACTGTGATTACATGCGAATTTGTAGGAATAGCAGAAGTCTTTTATAAAATATTCTCCACTTGACACTAGTTTATTATGTGCTTCACCACAATCCTTTAAAAGCATTTATTACGCAGTTTATTTATTTTCAGGCTTAATAGCATTTACTTACTTACTTATGCAAGCAAATCCATAAAAATCACGGCAATAAAAGTCACTGCCGACATTTAAAGTAATCTGAGCTGCTGCTCGTGGCAAATAAAAATATGGAAATATGAAGACCGCAAAAAATATGCCCCAACCAATTCGACAATATTATGACAACCTTATAAATCCCACGCAGATCATTTATCGTACACTTAATGATGCCTTAAATTGCCGCTCATAAATTACCAATATCTCAAAGCTTGTATCGATTTGTAAATCCCGATAATAAACACAGCATGAAATGTGGCCACGCCGAAGGAATGGCGGAGAATTGTGGCGTAAAGTGAAATGGCTGCAAAAAGGTACGCGAAAAGGAAAAGTAGGCATAAAAATAAAAATAAAAATGAAAATAAAAAGGAAATAAAAAACCAGCATAAAATTTGCCTTTAGGCTCATTCAAGAGTAACGGCATTGAAAGCCTAGAAAATAGCGCTATTATGGCTTTGAAATATGCGTGCGTGGCGCGGGGACCGGTAAAATAAGTTGTTACAAGTTAGTCGCTAGTGAGGGAAGCTCTTTTCGGTGAGGTAAATTTGTATTTATGAATACTTAGAAACATCTACGCACGCACTTTAACGACCATTGACTGCTGTCGACAGCAGCATGGCTGAGTGGGTGATCTATGGAGCGGCTCCAAAACACCAGTTAACATGTTTATTTGCGTAAATCCTTAAAAATTCTTAAAACAATAAAAGGGATCAACTAACCGAAATCCAGCAAAGCCCATAACTCATTCAAGCGTATTAACCAAAACAAATATCCACTGACGAACTGACTGAACGAACTGAGTGTCTAACCGACGGGTTTGCCAAGCCACTGTGAAGTTGAGTAGTTGAGTATTTGCAGATGCGAGAGTCCGAGGATGCGAGGATTCGAGGATGTGGGGATGCGATGGTCCGAGGCGCGGCGTGGCGCTGCGGCAACCAACTGGGTTAAATGCTTAAGCAAACAAGCGGCGGACGGCAATAAAGGCAAATTGCTGTGGTGGCCGCAAAACCGACATGCAATGAAGCTCAAGATTTAAAGTAGCATAAAAAGCAACAACAACAGCATATGTCAGTTCGTCAGTTGGGGAGATAAGCAGTTACGTCGGAGGAAATGGCAGCTTGTGGCTGGCAGTTGAGCGCTCATTGCCAGAAATCTTTCGTTGCTTTGATTTTCGCATAGCAAAATATACTTCAATGCAAATAAACGAGCAGCTGCTTTTGTAACTATAACAACAGCAACAACTACAACAATAGTAGTGTACAATGTGTACACATGTTGACGCCTTGCAGACCAAACAGAAGCTCTGGAGCATTAACATAAACATTCGGAAATAGCCAGCAACTAAATATGTAAGCAAATACTTGTGAGTAAATAAAAGCGAGCTAAAACAATGCAAATAAAACCGAGCAAAACAAGAAAGTAACACAAAACAAATATGGAGAAAGTGCCAAAAGTACAACAAATCAAGTAGAAGGCTAAAGTTAAGGAAACTTAGCATACTTGTAGGAGCCAAAGAACGCTCGAGTGAAGTGAAGCGAAATTGGTGACGATTTTTGCAAGTTGATAAGTAACTTTACTTTAGTTAAACATAAATAAAAGTTATTTTTCAACGACTTAAGTTGTGGTCACGGTGTAGTAGAACTGACTTTCACGACGTCGAAATAATTATTTGCTTTTCAACAAAGTAATGTGGTGGATTGAGGGGTTTTTTTCTTATTAAATTCTAGAACACTCCTAAATTTTCAAGTTGATCCGAGTAAAAGTTTCGGAGATACAACTTTGAGAACTCGCGCATTCGACGCTAGCTAAACTAAGTGTGCCGTCCTTAAGATGAATGTAATTTGGCCCTTACAATGTTACTCCCAACAACTCAAGTTGCGTGAGAGCACAGCAGAACTGACAATCACAAGTGTGATGAAATTTATTTGCCTTTCGACGAAGAAATGTTCCAGATTAAGACAAGTGAGACCCAAGATAACTTGATCCTTAAAATCTTGCTACCATAGACTGATAATTTCTATGACAGTAAAGTGACTTTCACACTCCAGACTTACTATGATATGCAGGAATAAGTCAAGAATCTTTGAACTGAATGCAACTCTACCCTTAAATCTTCAGTATCGAGAACTTTCTTTTATTTACAAGAGAATTTCATTTTTACGGATCTCGATATAGATGGCATTAAATAAAACTACGAATAACAGTTAAAATTATATTAATTACACATAATAATTTTAAAACATTTGAGTAGATCCGTTAAAAACCAATATTTGATGTGCGCCTAAAAGCAGACACCTAACAGTAGCATTTGATAGCAGCTGTCAGTTTACCGTTATATGACAGCTGATAGAAATGGCTGCTGTCAGATGAATATCACATGAGGGCAAGCGGTTGCTGTCATACTACTTTTTTCAGAGCCCTGCCTTCCACTTCGCAATCTTCTAAACATAATATCAAATGATAACTATTAGATAAATATTGACAGATTTCTGCCTTTAATTTCACAATCTCCTAATTCTTATGTCAAATGAATTCTGTCAGCTAGCAGTTTTCAGACTCTTACAAAATCTTCAACCTAATATCAAAATACTTCTGCCAGATAACATAGGACTCCTGCCTTCAATTTCTGTATCCTAATCTTATTGCACAATTACTTCTGACAGAGTATGCCTTCAACTTCACAATCTCCAAGTACAGTTTTCAAATGACTACCGTCAGATAATATCTGTCACACTTCTGTCTTCAATTTCACAATCTCCCAGTCGTAATGTAAAATTACTTCTGTCAGTAGCCTCGAATTCTTCAAATAGCATTGTCAAATGAATACTGTCAGATAACATCTGTCAGAATTTTGCCTTCAACTTTACAATCCCTTCATTGTAATGTCAAAAGAGTGCTGTCAGATTCCCGTCTTCAACTTTACATTCTCTTCACCCTACTGACAAATGGTTAAAGTTATGGTCAGACTTCAGAATCTCCTAATTATAATGTCAACTGAGTTCTGTCAGATACGAGTATCATCTGTAGGACTCCTTCCTTCAATCTCACAATCTTTTAAACACAATTTCAAATCACTGCTTTCAGATAAGTTGTCAGGCTCCTACTTTCAATTTCGCAATCTTCTAACTCTAATTTGAAATGGCTACTGATAGGTAACTTCTGACAGACTGTTGCCTTCAACTTGACAATTTTTTAATTGCAATTTCAAAAATTTCCTGTCAAATAACTTCTTCCAGACTACCGCCTTCAACTGTTGTGATATAAGTGCTGTCAGACTTCTGCCCTTAACCTCAGATTCACTAACTATAACCCATTTTTTCTTAAATTGGCATAGCGTCCTACAAATTCTCACGAAGAAAAGTATATACAAAATATGACAGCCACTAACTTTCCACCAACGGCCACTTTGACTAATTAAATAAGTGACTTAAATCGTTTATTCTCCTGAATGAATTATTCAGTAAGAACACCTTTACCAAAAATAAAATTGATACCCACGCATCCTGTTTGATTTTCCAATTAAAATAATTCCCTCATTTCGCTGAGTATTTCCCAAAAGTTTCATTAACGCCGAACAATTTACACGAATCTCATTAATTAGCGAAGAATTGTTTAATTGCTTAATCATTGACACGCGTAAATAGCGGCATTAATAACTGAACTGCTGAATTACAACATAAATATTCAAACAAATTTGTTTGTTGTGCAACTTAACAACTTACACAAAAGTGCTTGAGTGAATGCTTAAGCAAACATTTGCATAGAGGATCATCAATCGCGCGTCAGAAAAGCGGTTGCAAGTCAAGTAAATAATATTGCTTAATGCGCACTTGTCACAAAGTCAATGAATGACGCCCTCGCGCTCACACCAAACGACTCCACCATTAGCTTGTGCTTCAGCGCCACAGCTCCATTTGATAAATATACTTTGAGCACACAATAAAAGTTTCGACATTCCATGGTTAATCAGTGAAGCGGAAAGCTAAAGGCAAAACGGAAATTATTGTTCGTCAAGTAGTTGTTGTTGTTCTCTTCATTGACGACATTGTACAATATATCAAAAACATTTCAACTATCAAAGCAGGAATATAATAAATTGAAATGCGCATTAGAAGTCTTCACTTCTCCACAGCGGGGGAGAAGACAACGCACACAAGCCGGAAGGCAGGTCAGTTGGGGGTTTTGAGCGCAACACAATGCGCCACGGACGCCTGTGGAGTGTGAAGGTGGCGTGCGCGAGGTGTGGCCACAACGGTAAAGATAAATGAGCGAAAAAGAAATAAGCAAATTGTTGTTAAGTCATTTGTCAGATTTGTTTAAGTGTCACTTAAGTGAGGGCAATAAGCGAAATGAGCAATTGGTGCGCTGGGACAGAGTTTTCAGCATTATGTTACTTTTAAGTGTGTACTTGGAAATTTTCGGTGAACTGACATGGATAATTAGTGGTGCTTTTACATTGGGGGAGGGCTAAATCTTGCACAACATTACTTAGAGCGAAGTGAACAAACGCTGGGGGATAGAAAAGCTAATGATAATGGACGTGAGCGAAGTTAAGAATTTAGAGTAGAAGAATTGTCATAGAAGTTAAGTATTCATGTTAGATCCCTCTTTTAATACTCAGTGTAGATAAATAGCAAGTTCACGGATATATGTTACGTTTAAGATGATCATTCAGATGAACTATCTCACTACATTTCCTCTCTTTTCATCCTTCTATTTCTCCCTCAATATTTCTCTCTCTCTCTTTTTATCATGCTTACTTCCTCTACTCCTAATCTCTCTTATCAGTGAGTTTATAGCCCTCTCTCACTATATTTTTCTCTCATTTTCTATCTTCCACTGTACCATCTTTCTCTTACTCATTACATTTTCTCTCTTCTTATTCTTTTCTTTCAATATCTTCCTATCTTTATCAGTTTCTACCTTTCTTTTTATCACCCTCACGACTTCTACTCTTATACGCTGAACACAATGGTTGCGACAGACGACAACCGACATCTGTCAAATATTAAAATACACTCGTTCTTATGGACACTGTTATTTTGTCAGCTGCACGACTATGCGACGGTAGGCCGACAGTTGTCGTTCTCGCTAAATTTAAAATTTTCCTATATTTGCCTGCGACAGTAGGACGACAGTAGAGTTGACAGTAGAATGGAAGATAGAGAGATGAGGAAAAGTGGTGATGCCACTAATATGTAAAATGTAAAATTATTCACAGCTCTTACAAACTTAACGTTATTTTACAAATAAAAGCATAAAATAGCTCTATTATAGCTGTTATATGATTTGTACTAACAATTGATAATTTAAAACAAAAATATATACCTATTTACTTATTTTTTGCATAAAAACTTTCACTTTGAACAAAATATTAAAATTTCATTGAAGTGCAAGGTATTAGTATGGCCACAACGAAATTGCGTACATGCAAAATGGAGAGCTGTGTTGTCTTGTTTACATGTGTTCAGGTAGTAGGATGCACAACGCCGTTTTCAGTTCACTGTCGTGATGCAATGTTGTGTCGCAACCATTGTGTTCAGCGTATTACTCCCTATCTCTCTCTTTCTCTTTTTTACTCTTTATTTCTGTCTCTCTCTCTTTCTTTTTATTTCTCTTTCCCCTCTCTGTTCCAGTCTTCACGATCTCTCATTCCCTCCCTATTTCTTTATCTCTTATCCTATTTTTCTCTTATCAGTGAAATCATTACTCCTTTAACCACTATATTTTGTTCTCTTCCTCTCTCTTCTTTTGTACCACCTTCTTTTTCATACTCACCCTATTTTTTATTCTTTCTCTCTGTCTCCCATTATCTTTCTCTAGCGACCGCTCTATCCATCCTTATCTTCTTTATAAGATCACAAGATCCTTGCTCTGCCTCTCTCTTTGTTTCTTTCTCTCCCTCTTTTTCATCCTACATCTCTTTTTCTCTCACACTATAAATCTCTATCCTTCTCAACCTATATCTTCCCACTTTTTCCCGTTCTATACATCTTTATCTCCCCTCGGTAACCCTCTCTCTTTCTCTTGTCATATCTTACCGTTTAAAATTTTTTCTTCGTTCCAAGGAAACGACCACGAATAAAATAAAATATATTTTAAAAATTTTCACACCTTTAATTGCCAAATTTTACGAAGGGCACTATTAAATACACCAACTCTCTAATGCAATCCAAAAATTCTGCTAATGTGAGTACGATATCAAATAACGGATCAGCATAAACTTATTAAAAATGTGTCAAAAACAATTTTCTAGTCAAACGTAACGCCCAACAAGAGCAAAACAACCCAAAGCCGAGGTTGACAACAAGACAAACCTCAAAACCAACCAATAAACACAAACAAAATTGTGTGCCAAACGACAGTGACTAAACGGAGAGGAACGTCGTGGAAACTCAGCCAAAGTACAAATTGTAAAGTTTTGCCTATAAAATGTCAAAACGTCAAAAGAGGCTGCCAAAAAAATCTGCGGCAAAACTTTGCCTCCGCCATTTTTTCTACAGGCAAAATCAATAAGCGACAAATTACGAGACCACAAGAGGCCGCATAAAAAACGAGGAATGCGCAAATAAGATTGAAACCCAGCAAAAAGCAACGGAGAACGGCGAAACTGTGAACTGAGAAGTTTTCTGGGCTGTAATGCGGCGCTTGTCCCTCGAGACCAACGTGGCAGTTCAACTTTCCGGTCAGAAAATTCAAAAACCGACGAATCGTTTTTATTTCACTTAAATCTTCGTTTTTTATTATTTTTATTGTGTGTCTTTTTTATTTTCTTTAATTGGAAAGGACATAAAAAATGTATGCAGGAAACCCAAACAATGTTTGTCGGCAAGCGCTACATGCAAAGCAGCCAGAAGAAGACGTGCTGGCAAGCCTGGTCCACAGTCCACAACCGGACGGAGCGGCGGCGCAAACAAAGCAAAGTGACAGCAACAAGTTGAATTGCCAACAATTACCATTTAAATTGAGATTTAAAGTTGATTTGCCTGAAACAGTGGGCGGCAAATTGCTGGGGACGGACTGCTAGAACAACAACGAGCGTAAGAAATATGTGTCGAGGCGGAAATGTAAGCAGAAATGATGAGCAAGAGAAAGAAAAGTTCGTGCAAAGTTTAAATCTTGCTGGCAGTAAATAGGAAGACCAGCGTGTGAAAGTTGTAAAGGACTTAAATGAAGACAGAGATGTCAGCATTTGGAATTGAATTTATGGGAAAATGTGCAACAGAAATATGTAATGCGTAGGAATGGGTTTATTTGCCGGGAAAATGAAATGTCTATTAAATAAATAGCTCGAGAAAATGAAAATTTATGAAATTTTTTATGAATTCTTGATAACGAACGGTCAGTGTCTAGAAAAACTGTTGCTAAATGCAAGACACAGATGCCAGACCTCACGCATTCGGAGTTCCCAACAGAGGGAAATTAATTTCTTTATAGTCCGACATTGGACCTTCGAGAACTTTCTCTTAAAAATATTCAAAGCAAAGTTTATCCATAATTTTTGAAAAAAGAATGCTTGGGTGTAAAACAACTGACACAGATGGTCAGTTAAGTAGACAATTTCGATAAGTCCACATCGCTATACACCAAAAAACCCATTCAAGAATTCTGTTTCGATGAAGTTTAAACAAAGGTTGGGTATAAGTGGCTGTCTACCAGTCAATACCTATTAATATCTCATCAACTTGATAACTTGAGGATCTATTTATGTATGTAGGACCAGCAGTTTAGGTTGGATTAGGTTAGGTTAAATAAATAGGCTGGTACTCCTGAGACCACGAATAATCCCATTTCGACTGCTAGAGACGCTAGTCCATGGACCTCTTGCACTCCACTCAGTGCCAGAAGGCTTTCGCAACTCCATAAATACTGGTTCTGACCAACGCTGACTGGTCCCACTCGAGGCTCATGGATCCAGCGCTCGAGTTCACGAAGATGGGAAAACATCTGTTTTTTCCCATCCTAATGGAATGTGGGTAAAAGTGCTCTTCTTAGCGAGCTCATCGGCTTTACAGTTTCCGACGATTCTACTGTGATCAGACACCCAGATAATTTTAATGTAGAAGTGGTACCACAGCTAGTGTGGTCATGCATTCCTTGGGTAGCTTTAAACTCACTGTCAGCCTGCTCAAAGTCTTAATAATTGCCACTTCTGCTTGAAAGACACTACAGTAGTCTGAAACAAAAGTTGGTTGGGAACTCTAAACAGAAGACTTCCCATCCAACCTTCCTTTGAGCTTTGATGTGGTTGTAACCGTCATCTAGTCTACGATAAGATATAAAATATTAGCAAAGTTGTTATCGAGGTCATCCAACGGTAGGTCGAGGAAACGTGCTGTTTCGACGGGGTCGGACCATAAGGAGAGGGGATTCAGATGTATAGGGTTATCAGAGCTTGCAAGCAGGTGGTTAATGCCATGCGGGAACTCGTTGCACGCTGGATATATATTTGATATGTCAGGATCGATTCCGGATACGTAGGAGTTTAACTTGTTCCAGTATCCAGAACGAAACTGCGCACGATGCATCCGCGAAAAAGCCCAATGGGCCTCTTCTCCAGCGACTCCATCCCGCCCACAGAGCACCTTAGTATAGTACATAATTGAAAAAAGTATTCAGTGAAAATGAAGAATGCTTCTGAAAAGGCTGATTCCAATCCTAGTTATGAAGCTCTTTGGATTAGGTCCTAGTAATGAACAAATGCAAGCCCCGAGCATCGTGGAGACTCAATCTTATCTAACAGACTCTAAACCCAAACCAAAAAGAAACCCTAAACCATGTATCATCTGTTAATCTGACCGCGCTGAGCAGGCAATTTTCTGACGAGTTTTCATTTCATAATAAAGATAAAGATCTCTCATGTAAATTGAGGAAGCCTAACGCTACCAGATTTAAAATTCAGCCCTTAGTCGCCTCGTCCCTTCCACTTCTACTTTCTTTTCCCTTTAACAATTCGTTTAGTTTATCATCTTTTTCGAAATTTTCGTAAGGGGACACATTTTCATTATAAAACAGAACCCCTTTGCTGAAATTTCTACTATCGCATTGTCTTGAGTCTTGAATCGCTACATTACCCTCAATTTCCCAGCATTCAAAGCCAAACAGCTGCCGCTTTAACCTTAACCTTTACAAGAAAGTGAGAAAAAAAACACAAAAAGCATTGCAACGTGCTGGGGCACCAGCCAATTCGTGCAGCATGTGCATTTACAATTACAAAACAAAAGTGAATATTCACGCACAGATCGTAAACTTAGCGAACCCCTCCAAACTAAACGATCAACGCTGAAATTGCTCAGCACAGATTTGCGCACGCAATCCCAAGCACAAGCTTTTATACTGGCTGGGTCCCTCGTGTAAAATTCTAAAGCGTGTTTTGCAAGCTACGTGTTATTGCGTTCCGACGCGCCTGCCTTGCCGCGCCATCAACTAACCAAAATGCTGTGAAAATACAAGCTTGGTCTGAGCGGGTTGAGGCTGCGTCGTCCGCTTGTCTACGAAGGGCGTGAGCGCTGGTCAATTGTCGAGTTGAAGTGACGAGCAAATCAAGCGATTTTCGTCCCTTTTCACAGGCGGCACGTACAATTTATTTATTTCGAAGATGCTGCTCGGGTTTTATTGCCAGTGGGTGCTCACACACATACTTAGAAATAACGCTGTGTATGTGTGCTTGTTTTCTTATGAGTGTGTGTGTGTGCTCGTGTGGCAATGAAGTGTTGGTAGTAAGTCGAGCGCATAACAATATCAATAACCACAACAATAAAAGCAGCTTAAGTTGATTTGCCGCCAGAGGCAAGAAAATACGAGAGGATCAAGACACATCAAGGCAAAACGAACACATACAAACAAACAGGCGCGTAAGTGCCTGTGTCGTCGTGGCGGCGTATAAATCTGTTATTGTTTTTGTAAGAAATAAAAATCACTTCTGGTATGCTGGCGCTTGTGGCGGAGGCGGAAAAGGCGGCGCGTTCTTAAGTTGTCTGTAACTGCCTGAGGTTGGCTTGGCGCCTCCGCCTCAGCTTCAGCTGCCATTTTTTGCTTTTTTCTTTTGCGCTCGCAGCTGACTTTTCGTTATAAACAAAACTATAATTCAAGCATGATTTCCTTTATGCCCACACACACATATATATATATATATACAGACGAAACGTGAAAATATTTTGCACGCAACTCGGCGGTTGCCAAAATATGAAAGCAGCAACAATAAAACACTAATAAAACGAAAGAGGGAGCAGTGAAAGGAATTCATAGAAGAAAAAAGAAAACATTTTTTTTAAATTTACTTTTTTTCACATTTTATTTTATTTTCATTTTTATATTTCATCGCGTGAAAGCGCTCATGCACGAAAAACAAAGTGTGCAATTGCGAATAAACAAAAAACGCAAACGGCGGAAAAAGTGCGCCAAAGCAACCGCCGACTGTCGAACGGCGCGCGCCAGCCGCGCAGCAAAAACAAAAAAACGCGTGAAGGAGGAAGCGAAACCACGCGTTAAGTGAAAAGACCTAAGCTCTCCAAAGTCTGCTCAATGTCTGTTGCGTTTTTGCTTTTCATTACGTTTTATTTGTTTTCCTTATTTTAGTGTTTTTGCTGCGCTTCCACGCACACTTGTTTGTCAAGTTGTGCGCCACGCTTTGACGCCTGTAAGTATGCCAAGTTTTTGCAACAATTTTTCATGCAGCTCTTGCCGCTTTCTAAACTTAATCACCCACACATGCACATAAAAAATCAGTGTTAGCACACACACACACGCACGACCGTTGTTAATTTTCACTCGCAGCCACACACGCACACATGCACCCACATATCTGACTGTAAACCAGCAGTTGAGGCACTTATTACTTTGCTGCCAGTTTCACTTGCTCGCTGGCTTTTGTGGGCTTTAACACAGCTTTGCATGTTCACAGGCGTTGTTTCATGCGCATAAAGATAACAACAAACAGCGGTGATGATATGAACTTCAAGTGTTTACATAAGTTTGTAAAAAGGTGTGGGCAAACACTTGCCAATGTCAGCTCCTCTTTGCATATATCTACTAACATAGCTGTATATATGTACATATATTAGGGTGAGCCAAAAACTTGTACATCGAATTTATGAGTTGAAATATGCGTAAGTATAGAAAAAAAATTACCCTGCAAAGAAAATATTTTTAACTTATTTTTAAAAGGTGGCCATGAACATTCAAAGTTTGTTCATTAAAAATACCGTAACTTTTGAATCATTATTGACAAAAATTTTTCTTCCCAAATTTTTTTGGAACATAAAATTTACCAAAAAATTTACATTATTTAGCAGATTTCGTAGATAAAAATTCTTACAAAAAGAGTACCTAGTGAGATTTTTTCAATTCAAAATTTCTTATATTTAAAAGCTTTAAAATGAAGCTCCAAATTCTGCCCTTCAGGGGTAAATGTATAAATAAAATGGGAAATTTTTTGTATAGATGTCGATTTTAACCTTTGAATCCCATCGTTTTTTCTGGCTCACCCTTATGTGCACATAAACATATATCGTGTTCGGTTGTCTCACTTGTTTTTGTGTTGAAACGAATGTCCTGTCTTTTGGTGGACTATGCCAGATTAGCCATCATCTACTATAAGCGAAATGACTGTGAAAGAAAATTGGCTCAAAAAATAATACAAATTTGCGAGCACTACAGAGCTAAAGCATTCACATCAATTAATTAAAATTAGAAAGAATGAACAATGCAGAAAGAACTATGAAAGAAGAGAAGAATTGTAGAAAAATTTTTAAAGAACTTGCTTAACTCATTGGAAAAGTAAATAAACTCGTGTCAATTAAAAGCAGAATTCGAACACTAAAGGTCAAAAAATAAAAATTTAAATAATAGAGAGTAGAGTTAAAAGACCTAAAATTATAAACTAAAAATTAAAAATTGAAAATTGAAAATTAAATATGAAAGACTAAAGATTAAAGAAATTAAAAGTGAAAGATTAAAGATGAAAGATTAATGATCAAAGGTTAAAGGTTAAATGTAAAAGATTAAACACTGAAGACTAAAAATTAAAAATCGACGTCAAAAATCCTCTTAGCTGTATCCTCCGCGTGGATGTCGACTGGGCAATGGGTGACGCTGCTTACAATGTCATTATCTCAAGCTGGCTTCTGGCAGAGTCATTACTTTGCAGGCAGACGGCTCCTAGTGAAGGTTGACGTATATTCCCAACCATCCTCTTATGTCTGACTGCTTTATATGCAACCCTAGAAGTAAGTGAATGCGTAAAACAACGGCGATTGCTAATGAGCTACCTGGCTGTGGGTAAGGGTAAAGACCCCTGAATCTAAAACTTGCAATGGAGGAAGATAAGGAAACGAAGGTTCAAACATCGTTAGGAGGCAAGACTGCTACCACCGGTGGGCACAGCGATCGCATAAGCTGTGTCGCCAGCGGCCACACCTCCACTGCAACGACTGCAGGTTGCGGTGGTTGTAGTACTAAGATCAAACCAGCTTAATAGTGCACCGGTACCACTGTTTATGAAGACTCGGAAATGAAAACGGGCGTGAAAAAGAGCTTCTTCACTATTCTGTGCAGGCCCACGGTCCCCACTCTGGTAACAAAAGAAGGCCCTGGAACAAACCAAGCAAGGAGGAATTGAAGGCAAAAGCGGGATACAAGGCGACGGTCGGAATATGCAACCGCCTCGAAGGCAAATTCAGCCTGAAGGAAGAAGAGGTGAAACGGCTGACTTGGACTAAAGAGGAAGAGAGCACCGGCCACTTCGCCACTCATAATTTATGGAACGCCTCGGCCCCATCGTACGCTAATTGCATTGAGAAGCACATCGCTGGAAAGAGGCAGTGCTCAACGGAGGGTGAACTTAAGGCCCCCTCAAAAACGAGGAAGTAGACGTCAAGCGGACGACAAACCGTCAACATTCAAGGCAGCGGCAGCGGCAACGAGATAGTGAAACGGTATTTGACCGTTGCGCTCATAGGCCGCAGTAACCCGCTGGGACTTTGACTATTGTCAGGGTGAAAAATAGTGGAAATGAAGCCATTGAAATCCCTCTTTTCGAGAATGGACACTGAACCGAGCGCACCCATACCATCATTTAATGAAACAGTATGGCTTAGCGGCGTCAAAATCTTAAAATGCAACGACGACCCGAACCTAGCATGGATAAGGAAAGCGAAGAACGCATCCAAACCTGGAAGGGAGCAAAGCTGAAGGTGAAAGACCGCGCAAGCATTCCATCGGTGCCCAAAGCAAAGGTAACCATACCTCGCGTTTTGGACCCGAAACATGCTCTGCGGCTGCTGCTGCTGGAAATGTATTATTCAGTCAGATTTAATGTTTCGAAAAGTCATGGTTCTCAAAAGGTTGGTTCCCCTCCGCAGAAGCAGCAAGAGTGGTACCGGTGCACTATAAAGCTAATTTGATCTTAGTACTACAACCACCTCAACCTGTTGTCGTTGCAGTGGAGGTGTGGCCGCTGGCGGCACAGCTTATACGATCGCTGTGCCCACCGGTGGTAGCAGTTTTGCCTCCCTCCGACGTTTGAAACGAAGATTACAGATTGAGTCTTGAGCCTGCAACATAAGTATGGACTAGATTGGGTTTTAATGTGGAGACTGTGAGTCAATTCAATAAGCATCCTTCTTAGACAACTACAAGTTTCGGTCCTATCCTTAAACTTTCAAGTATCAGTCATAAAGACCCTCATAAATCAACAGAGCGCTTTGACCTCTCACAAATTTTTCGAGGCGGATAATATCAATTCCGACTTTTTCAATTGGTTGACCGAAAGAATGAGCATAAAATTTACAGCCAAACTAGGGAACAAACATTCTTTTCTTTTCTAAAAAATACCTGAGAGGAAATAGGAAAATTAAACAAAGTGAAGGAATTACCGAAAATTGACAGCTTCAAGGACCATCACAATAACAAATGTTAAGCGCAATATTTTACACTGCAAGGAAAAATTGATCGGCGATTATTTATTTTTGATCGATTAGCTTCCACATTTTTCGCATTTAAAGTGTCAAATCAACTGGAAGCCACTCTAGTCAACACAAGTCGTGACTTCATTTGGCACTCACCAGGGAAGCTTCACTAACATCAGTACTCATTTGTGGAATTCATCGATTAGGGTAGCAAATGAGCAAATGCCTATCAGTGATGATGGCACTACATGTGACTAAATGACACGACACTTGAAGTGATGAAATGAGCATTTAAGCGGTGGCGCTGATACATTTGTGCGTATGTGTGTGTGTGTGGCAAACTCATAAAGCTAAGCCATTTGAAGAGCGAACACAAAGACCACTTGACACTTGGCACTTGACTGCTGGAGCCACAGCTGTAGGCACCCCAGTGCCCACGGGAATAAGCCAACACCCACGTATTTATGTTAATATGTATGTATATATGACAAACCAAGTCCCCCTTCTGCCTTAAAATGCAAAGGCATTTGTTATTTTTCATTCAGCAGCTGAAAATGTGGCAAAAAATGCACAACAAATGAGCTGATAGCTTAGGACAGCGCAAAAAGAACAGCTGGAACAACAATAACAATAGCAACAACAATGAAAATGTTGACGATGACAACATCAACAACGCTTAAATGCCAAATTAAGTGTAATTTTTCCTTATTGTGTTTACAACGCGCGCACAACGCTTGACAAATTTGATTTGCTGCCATGAGCCGCAGGCTGCCGGAGCCCCGTGAAGTATAGCAAATATTTTTATCTATGTATGTGTGGGTGTGTTTTCCATATACTACAAGCAGCTGCCAGCTTAGAGAGGAGGACACAAAGCGGTTAGCCTTAGATACTTGTTTGCCTGTCAACTTTACAGCAACAACAAACGATGTAGACATATGAGCCTCTAAGTATGACTGACATATAAACTCCGCTTTGGGGCATATAGACTCACAGCAACCAACGCCGGTTGGCAAGGGCTACAAAGTACTTGTCTCTGCCTCATTGAGTATTTATTTATTTATTTAACTTTGCCACTGACATAACGGTATACTCACATGTGAAGGTATCCATGTATATATAGGGCGGTTTTGTGGTTCACTTGTGTTTGCCTCGGGCTCTCACATGTGCTGCCTTGTGTCTTCCTTATTTGTAATTTCATATACGGTTTCATTGTTTAAGTAAATTTTGCAGATAATTGCTCTTGTCTGCTGAGAATCTTCGTCAATGAATTTTTCAAAAAATTAAATGAGTGTGAAATAATCTGCTTGGCACTTTGAATAATGAAATTTGTCACAAATTACAAGGAGCTTAAGGTGTTTTTTGTGATTTGCGTGTGTTGCTGTTTATTACATTTGATTGTTTGAAGGCGCACTAGACTAATTAAATATTACTGAGAATTTTATTAAAAAAATTAAATTATGAAAGTGATTGTATGACTCATAAGGTACAGGAGTGGGCCTCGTCTGTAGTATTCCTTACATAGAAGGTAGTCTCAAACCAAATAATTACAATTCAATATTTCAAGCTGAAACCAAGTACTAAGTTAGCATCTGCTCTTAACATCAAGTCCATAAACATTCTAACCAAGCGGCAAATAAGATTATCCGTAGCGCTAGTACTAGATCTTATTGCGTTAGTTTATGCAATCAGACTTTTAGTGGATAACTTGGCTAATACCAATACATATGTATATGGGATAACTCGTTATAAAGGAATATAAAGAAATGAAAAGGTAGACTAGTTCACCTGGTCAGAGGCAGCTGGATACACAATTACCCTAAGCAGCCTGATTTAATTTCCTTCAAGGGGTGTTTGAAGCAATGGATCTGATAGGAACACCATTTACCTAAGTTACCTCAGACCTTCATTTGCCTCAAGGCTTCTTTGAAGCAATGGACCCTAGAGAAACACCTCAGATCTTGGATCACAAGAAACACAAATATACCTTGAGGTACCGTTGATGGTACCAAAAAGCTCCAATTTCAAGGCAATAGTCAATTAGTATCATTTTAGAGGCTATCACACGACATCTACTCTTAAAATTCCACCTTCAAAAAAACGATTCGCAACATGCGCGGAGGATATGAGACGCTGGAACAATGTCTATGCGAATACCCTGGCGTGAGTCGGAAGAGAAGATATATTTTCCACGGCTCCTGATGCTCCAACTTCAAATATATTTGACTGCTGGGATGGATAATAACTAGGTTTTTTTGTACCAAATTCAATGAGTTGCTGCATAAGTCTTAATTTGATTATCATCCTGGAATACAATAGGTCTAAGTGCGACCATCTGCATCCTGGAGCTCATGCGTCTCCCTCTTCAACAAACCAACCATCCGATCAGAATGACTTCTGTGGGTATTTTATCATATGAAATATGAATTTTTAAAATTATCTGCTTTTAAATAACTGATTTTTTAACAGTAATGCCATAAACGTATTGACGTATAGTACACACAGTTAATGAACAATGCAGCTTCGACCCACAAGTTTAAAAACCACTTCCAAAAGTATAAAAACAACAGAACCTATTTCTGTGACACATTACCAGATATCTGGATGATCCATTCTCTATTCTTTCTCTTCGATAATATCTCGCGATTATATTACAATCAATGGGAAAGACTGTAGAGCCATGAAAAATTACTTTTTCGTGTTTGAGTTGGTTGGTGTAGTTTTGAATGACATTCGATTTCAACAAGATGGCGCTGTATGCCAGACAGCCACTGAAAAAATTATTTTTTTGGAGGAAACTTTTGGTGAGCACATTACCTCGCGTCGTTGGTCTGAGAAGGGGCCTCCAAGATCGACTTATCATCGCTCCAAAATCAATTTATCTCCGCTGTACTATTCTTTGTGGCGTTATGTGAAGTCGCTTGTTCACACACATAAGCCTGAGACGATTGACGTCTTGGCAGAGAAGATCTGACGCGTTCTTGTTGACATATCATCCGGCATATAGTTTTGGAGATATGGACGTATTTTTAATATTTATATTCTTCGAACTTAGTGTAATTGGCTCGCGTTTTTCTAGAAACTTGGTTCTCAAAGTATATGAAGTATTCGACTTGAAAATTTTACACAGTCTTCTTCTTCTTTTACACAGTCTTCTTAGATATATTTTAGAGGTAATGAGAGTAAAAATAAGATTTTTCTTAATAATTTGGATTTCTTAAGCCACTCTACAGTGTAAATTTCTCCATAAAATTTTTCTCTTTTTTATTTTGGAGAAGCCGCCGTTTTCTCAAAAGTCAAAAATTTTACTAGTGCCTCGAGTATTTCCTGTGCTTATGCCTATAATAATAAATTGTAATGTTTTGCATTTGGAACAACTTTAAGCGAAAAAACTTTCTCAAAGCCAGATAACTTCTTTCGAAAGTTCTTTTGGAGATGACGGCTATGAGTTTAAGGGAATTTAAAAACATTCCTCAATGGAGGTTCCCTTCTATAAATAGTACAGCAAACTACTATTAAAGCACGTGGAAGAAAGAGTAAGGTAGGCCAGCAATGCTTTATATGCGTGTAGAGAGATGCTCGGCACAAGCTGGACCTCTCTTCTTCTCTCGTGCACTGGTGATACACAGCTACTGTTAGACCAATTCTGCTTTACTTTGCAAAAGTATGGTGAACAGGCTTAAGGAAATCCACCAATCGGAAGCCAATGGTAAGGGTTCAGAGGTTCGCTGCGCATAACGGGAGCTTTAAAAACAATTCCAACGGCGGCTCTTGAACTGCTATTAAACCTATAGATCTCTTCGACCTTCGACCATAGCTCGGTGCATAATGACGGTTGGGCAAGCATCGACTGCAACTGGGAAAAAGGTTCAAATTAAACATAGAAAAATTTGGCTGGCGGAAAGGTATGTTAGCTACGTGCAACACTATAAACATCCATACAGACGACTTGAAAATGAAGGATGAAGCTGGTGTGGGAATATACTGTTCAGAGATAGACATAAGGCGACCTTTTAAGTTGCCGAACCATTGCAGTATATTTCAAGCTGAGGTCCTTACTATTGCGAAAGCCGCAGAGTCAAGCCTCAAGCCAGAAGTGTCCTGGGAAATAGTGGACGAGATTGCCAAGAATGGCGTACGATCTTGACAGAAGCGTGGTATAGGAAATCAAAACCCGATGGAACGAGCTACCTGGAAGCAAAACAGCAAAAGTCATGCGCAAAACGGTAGATCGGAATTACACAAAATCCTATTAGCACTCGATAGAAGAGACTGTAGGAACATGATCGAAACCGATCATTGTCTGGTGGCGACACACGCCCGCAGGATGGGGCTGACAGATCGAGAGGATTGCGGGAAATGACTAGAGCATGGCACCGGGGAAACAATGGAGCATCTTTTGTGCACTTGTCCCGCATTGGCAAGACTTAAATTCACTTTTCTTCACTCAAGGCCACGCTGTAAGCATTTGGGGCCCCTAACGTATGATACACTGGAGGAGGTATCGATAGTAAGGCCGCAGAGTCTGTTAAAATTAGCGTCAAGCGCAGGCATCCTAAAAGATGACTCTCCCTTTTGAATCTAGCAGCTGAACTCCATCTAGTGTTCGCAAAGGACCAAACCAGATTAACCTAACCTAACCTAAAGTTCACTAAGTTCTGTGTATATACTTTTATGTGTTATTTTTTAGATAAAGTGCCTCTTAAAAAAAAAAAGTTTTGGGGTAGACTCCTTAATGGGAAAACTAACAAGATGAGGCATTGTCTCGCCATAAGCAAAACAAACAGAATCAGACGAGGGTTCAGGCATATAAACCAGAAAGCTAACGGGTGATTTTTTTGAGGTTAGGATTTTCATGCAGTAGTATTTGACAGATCACGTGGGATGTCAGACATGGTGTCAAAGAGAAAGATGCTCAGTATGCTTTGACATTTCATCATGAATAGACTTACTAACGAGCAACGCTTGCAAATCATTGAATTTTATTACCAAAATCAGTGTTCGGTTCGAAATGTGTTTCGCGTCCGTGTCCGATGAGCGATGAGGCTCATTTCTGGTTGAATGGCTACGTAAATAAGCAAAATTGCCGCATTTGGGGTGAAGAGCAACCAGAAGCCGTTCAAGAACTGCCCATGCATCCCGAAAAATGCACTGTTTGGTGTGGTTTGTACGCTGGTGGAATCATTGGACCGTATTTTTTCAAAGATGCTGTTGGACGCAACGTTACGGTGAATGGCGATCGCTATCGTTCGATGCTAACAAACTTTTTGTTGCCAAAAATGGAAGAACTGAACTTGGTTGACATGTGGTTTCAACAAGATGGCGCTACATGCCACACAGCTCGCGATTCTATGGCCATTTTGAGGGAAAACTTCGGACAACAATTCATCTCAAGAAATGGACCCGTAAGTTGGCCACCAAGATCATGCGATTTAACGCCTTTAGACTATTTTTTGTGGGGCTACGTCAAGTCTAAAGTCTACAGAAATAAGCCAGCAACTATTCCAGCTTTGGAAGACAACATTTCCGAAGAAATTCGGGCTATTCCGGCCGAAATGCTCGAAAAAGTTGCCCAAAATTGGACTTTCCGAATGGACCACCTAAGACGCAGCCGCGGTCAACATTTAAATGAAATTATCTTCAAAAAGTAAATGTCATGAACCAATCTAACGTTTCAAATAAAGAACCGATGAGATTTTGCAAATTTTATGCGTTTTTTTTTTTAAAAAAGTTATCAAGCTCTTAAAAAATCACCCTATATTACATCAAAAAAGCAAATAAAGAATGTTACGAGATTCGTTCATATAAAAACATTTCAGCCTCCAAGAATAAAGCGTACAGAATGATCCAGCTAAAAGTGATATTAGTCATGACATCAACCATACTACATGAGACCACAGTTACGAGAATGTGCTGCTACTCATAGGGACAGTAGTACTGATTATCTACACTGATGATGGAAGAAACGTCAGCCATTAGTACTTTGGAAAAATTATGAGTCAGCTTTTTGGTAACGACTTTTATTATGTCATCTAGCAGCTGAAGCACTTTACACAACTCCTCACTCTTTTTAAATCCTTTATAAAAACTAAAAATTATAAAGTGAAGGGTTTCAAAGCACCAACTTTAATAATTTCTCTAATGAATGAGCAAATCGCGAGAGAAAACTTTAAGTATTGCCATAATATTAAACTCCTTTTAAGAGTTACAGTGCATAATGTTATTTAAAGCAATTGCAAATCCGTTCAATATATTTTTATAACCTCAAAAAACCGCTTAAACAACATAACCATGACAAAGCGCCACATTTTTAGCACAAAACATTCAAACTTGACGCAGAGCCCTAAGGACAATCGTAACTTTTAACCCATCACCGGCAAAATAAGAGTAAACAGGCGCGCCAATTTGTAGCAATAAAATAAAAATAAGACCGCGTTTAATTTTCTTGCTGTCAGGCAATAAACTAACGGCGCTTTCGGTAAGCGTGCGCACGCACTGACAATACAATAAACCCTACCCTACCCTACCCTAAACTCAAACACAAATAACCCGAAAGCCGATAATAATCTGCATGATTTATGCGCCGAACCGAAATCCGCCGATATCGTTCGAGGAAAGAAAAGCGAAAGTAGTGGCCTGAGGCAGATTGTCAATATGCGGATATGTTATCGAAATTGGCGGTTAAGTAGGGAAAAGAAAGCAATAACAATAACAGTGTAACACAATATGTTTGGGCAAAATTTATATGTCTGTCACAAAACTTGAGGCGAAATATGGAGCAGCATGCGTCATTAATCTTGGTTAGCCCTTACTGGGGCAATCTGACTCTTTTTAAAGCATACTTCTAGGCGAGCAAACAAAAATGCCGCAAGAAATGCCACAGAGCAACTCACATGAGCGTATGTGTGTGTGTGGATAAGAATAAATGTGCCAGACACTCCAAACGCACACAGATTAGTTAATTTGTGTATGTGTGAGTTGCAGTGAGAATGTTTGCGTGCGTTAACCCACACGCTCGCATAGCCTTGGCGACCTTCAAAAAATAAATCAACTCACTCCCCACAAACATTTTAATGCTACTTACACACACTAACACACAACCAGGCACATATACATACACACACACACTTGCTTTTGTGGATCCTTCGAGCACGACGTCGAGCTAACTGTAAATCTGTAGGGCGCAATCAATAGGCTTAATCAAGCATTGGCCTTTTCTCGGCTTATTTCTTGCAGCAGACATGGCCAACGAGCGTTTGTAAGTAGACCTACATATGCGTATGTGTGCGTGTGTTTTTGTGCGTGTGTTTGTGTATGCGTTAAGGTGCTGCCTACATTGAATGTGCTAATTGCTAATCAGACTGTGTAAAGCCGCATGTGAATTTTGTGGCGAAAAGCAATAAAATACAAAAACAATAACAAAATAACAATGGAATTAGTAACAGCACGCACAATTCACACACAAAACTGTATAATTACAAGACGCACATACATACATACATATGATTTATATCGTTTCTGCCGAGCATTGCAGTTATAGCCACAAGGTGTAAAACTGTTCTTATAATCCAGTTATAATGAAATACGGCGAAAGTATGTGTGGCATGGAAAGATTTTGAGGACAAAATTCCCTCGGCAGTTTAAGATATTCCATGAAATGATACGTTAAAGAATTTAATTAAGAAGCATTCAAGTTGTGCGCTTACAAAGTTAAGGAAGTGTACAATAGATGAAAATGTGTCTTAAATTATAGCAAATATAAATAAGCAGTAATGCTTTTGTTAGCCGTTTGGCACTTGAAAATTGCCAATAAGCCAGGGAACAAGAGAGATGCAGATTTCCGCATATTTTGCTTTGAAAGCTTCATATTTTGCACGTTTTTGACCCACTTTACTGAGTTAAGACGTTTATGAGCTAATAATTGTGTTATTTTTGGCAAGTGGTTATACATAACTAGTCACCAACTAGTTCATAATGGACTAGCACTGCAAAAAAATTCGAGAATTTGTAACATTTGGATTTTTATGTAGATATTGAGTTATTTTAAGCTAACAAAATTTTGAAAACTAACTACAATGTAACTAGTTACGAACCAGTATACAAGCCTTTTTTATTTTTTTAGTTAATGAAGACGTTTAGGGTTATAATAATGAGTTATTGTTGGCAACTGGTTTGACATAACTAGTCTGCAACTAGTTCGTAATCGACTAAGACCGCAAAAAATACGAAAATTTGTAATATTTCGATGATTATGTAGAAATTGAGCGCTTGTAAGCTAGCAAAATTTTTTTTCGAATCTAACTACAATGTAACTAGTTACGGACCAGTACACAAACAGTTATAATTTTTTTTGGTAATTACTAATAAGAGAGGTATTGTTGGCAACTGATTATACATAACTAGTCTACAACTAGTTCATAATGGACTAGTACCGCAAAAAAATCGAAAATTTTGTAATATTTATTTTTTTATGTATCACAAAAAAATTTTTGGCAACAACAACAATGTAACTAGTTACGGACCACTACTCAACCAATCATTAGCTTTTATTAATCGTATAAAGTTTTAAAAAGCAACTAAAAATTGCTAAATTTTAACAACCAAAATAATTTTGCTTAGAAGTTCATAATCAAACCCTGATATCTAATAACTTGAATAATTAAGTTAACTTTTGATATTAATGAATAGTGATTTACAAAACTGGACACTTTGGCACTACTTTGAAAGTAAACTACTTCATAAGAAAATACGATCGAAAGGTCCTTCACTAACAATAAATAAGAAAACAAAAAAAAAAAAACAACAAATGTTACCTTCAGTTGCACCGAAGCTACATTATCCCTCACAAAAACAAAAGATTCCTTACAAAAGCTTTGATCGATCAGTTATTATGAATTGTTTAAACTAATGTGATCCGATCTTAACCATTTCTTCGGGGTTTGCGCCATTGCCCTAATTGCCACTCCATGGTCGGTGGTTCATTGAAAGACTGAATCTAATTACGGTTCATATTAGCGCAATTTTCTTGCCGATCAAATATCATAGTTGTATGGAAGAGGTTGAAACATGAAACATCAAGCATCCAGCATTGTCCAGCTTTTGGAAGACTCAGCTTGAAAAATCTGAGCAAATATGTCTTCAGCGAAATTGACGAACTAGCCGAATTTCGCGTGAACAAATTTGTGGTAGACTCAAAGCGCTTTGCACATTTTTGAGAGGTTTTTCGATCAGTGCTTAAAAGGATTTAGATATCACAATGGCGCGGAATTCTCAGCTCTTCAAGTGGGATGCACCTTTGGATCCAAACTTTAGCCCAACCCAAACTATCACAGATGAGTTGAAAAAAAAACTCTTCTGGAAGCTTTATTAAAAATTCACTGATATAAGAATTTAACTTCTCTGAATTTAGTGATCCGTAAAATTTCCTTTCCAAAAATTCTCCAATTTCAATCTGCTGCTGTTTCATTACTTTAAAGAACTGAGAATTTTTCTGAAAAGTTAACAAATTATAAAAGCTAATTTCAGGTAAAAGGTATCTTCAAGCCGCTGGATTTTTTCTATAGCACCCTCTCCATACTTTGCACCTAGCCGAAGGCGTAAGACACCCCAACGCATGTAAATTGCGACTAATTTTTATTTTTCGCTTTCTTTTTTCCAACAAAAGACAATTAAAATTTAATCACGTGCTTTAATCAGCGCAAAGCGAATTGACTGAAGTCAAAACGAATACCTTAGCAACAACAATTAACGTAATTGCAACAAACACAGCTATAGCGCCACTGCAGAGGCACTTGTAAATAGGATGCTCCCTCGTCGGCAATTTCCGCCTTCCCACACCAACAGCGAGACCACCCACACGCCAGCAGCGCCTGTAGCACAGACTGTCGCCTAAATAATGTATAAATAAACTTTTTAATTGTCACTAATTAATGAAGCAAATTTCCTGTCACGAGCACTGTCACAACAACTTAGCGGAGAGGAAATGTGGCACAAGCAATAAAGCTGCAGTCAGTGCCTTTTTGTAAATATGTGTGTGTATATGTGTTACTGCGCAACAGCAGCTTTGAGAAAAACAAGCAGTAAACTCCTTAAAGCGCGTTATTAATCGTGTCGGCTGCCGTTTTATTGCCTCACCACTTGCGCACTTGCAACATGCAAGGCGAGTGTTACATGATGCACTCAACAACTAAGTACAAGGAGTCGAGCGCGGAAGGGCGCAACTTATAAGTGCCGACAAAGTAATTTGCATATAAACAGCAGATACAAAAGGGGAATAACAACAACAATAACAAAAGCAATAACAACAATTTGTGTATTGATGCCAATATTTCGTGGCAGCAACAAAAGCGCTGCAGAAAAAGCAATAATAAAACCAAAAACGATTAAAAAAATGCAAACACCACAACAAAACAAGTAGAAAATTTGCAATAACAATACAAACTAGCATTTTTTAATGGGCTGTCGTCCATTAAAATTCACGCGCTTATGTTCATTATGCAACGCGCTGTGCAAACAAAGCGGCATGCAACAGCGCTCCAGAGGAAATATCAGCAAAAACATCGCTGCACAAATATTGGCAATAATAGTCATTATAATTTGCATACTGTCAGGCGCATTTGCAACAATAACAGTAAACAATGTCATAATGCTTTGACATTTTTGCCATAAAAACCGCATTTTTTCTGCGCGCGAAACGCGAACCATTCAGCCAATGACAATATTTCGCAGCTGATTGGCAGCATTGGCAGGCACAATGCAGTCATCAATTCAATTATAGTGGGCAGATGGAGCATGGCAGCAAAGCGAAAGGAGCAATTGCAAGCCCAATTAGACTTGTATTAGCTCAGATGCGAACTAGTTTGTAACTAGTTGCGGGAAAAACAAATTTGAACTTCTGTTTAATTGCTTTCGATTCTACTATAGAAGTACATTAATTCAGATAGGAATCCAATTAGACTTACATTAGCTTAATCGCGAACTAGTTTGTAACTAGTTACGACGAAAACAATTTTAAACTTTCTTTAAATGCTTTCCATACTACTATAGAAGTACATTATTTTAGGTAGGAACTAATTTGAAACCAGTCTCAAGGTAACCATTTTTGGACCAGTACTATAACATTCTACTTTGTAAAAAAATTTAAAATAAATTGTAAAAACAGCTAAAATAATAAGAAACTAGATTTATTTATGGCAGCAAAAATAACTAGTTTTAGTCAATTAGACTTATGTATATTAGCTCAAACATGAACTAGTTTGTAACTAGTTACGTGAAAAACAACTTTCACGTTTGTTTTAGCTGCTTTCCATACTACAATAAAAGCACATTGTTTTAGATAGTAACTAATATGAAACTAGTTTCAAAGTAACCACTTTCGGTTGCTTTAACATAGTACTGCCTTAAAAATTTTATATACATTATAAAAATTGTCAAAATAATAAGAAAATAGATCTATTTATGGCAAAAAAAAACTGATTTTAGTTTCTCACTAATAAGTAGACTAACTAAATAGTTACCATGTTGCTAACCACAAGGTTAGTAATTTTGGTGTAAGAAAGGCATAAAATACTATTTCGCTGTTCTTTTTACGAATACTTTTCGGTAATTTAAAACTAATTTTAAAAAATTTTCGAGAATATTTTAAGGAGACATAAAAATTACTGATACGATAAATCTGGGGCTTTGTCTTTCTCTGTGCAGAATGTGGAGTCGTCTAAACAGGTATAATGAAGCCAGATCTAATTCCTGACCGGAAGGAGTGCCACAGATCGTGATGCGAGTTAACATTGTCACATACCAATCGGTTCTTACCACAAACCAAAGCATCTATGTCCCCATGTTTGGATAGTGATTGGGACATCAACTCTTATGACACCCAAAACAAACTTCGAATTACAAATCGCTGGCTCTAAACCAATTTTAGATGTATAGTCTTTGATACAAAGTTGTTAGATTAGATACTCAGAACCTTTTCCAACATTTTTTTTTTTTTTTCTTTTTTAGCTCCTTGGCCGATGCCGCCATCGATAAGACAAAACTGAACTGAAATTTTTCAGACCGTGGAGTTTTCTTGTTGGATATTCGTAATTATCGAGATGGAATTATGTTGAAGCCTTTTGGCAAACACGCAGCATAAAAATCGCTCCAAGGTAGAGTAGGACTCAATGTCACCCCGAATCAAAACGGTAAAGAGTAACTCTGCGATCGAAGCAGGGTGAGATCTTCGAAATAACAATCTTAGCTGGATAAAGTTCAGTACAAACCCAGTTTCTTCGTGCCGACTGATTTGAGATTGCGAGGTGGTCTTGAGGTTCTGTTACGGGAAGAAGGAGTCCAAAATTTTTCAAAATGTATCGGTGAGTATTAAAGTACATTAAATTACACACATTTATTCATTGATTGAACTGAAACAAAAATCTTCCAAAGCACACCACTAATATCATTCGCACTAACCTGAATATACCTACTTTTTAACTAGTAAAAAGCAAATCAGTTTGTAAAAAAATTAGTTTTTATAATATTTCCAACATTTATGCTGGGTATACTTTCAATATTTGTCACCCATGGAAATCTGAGCCTACTTCCCCGCTGGCCTGTCCACCAGAAAACCACACAACGTACCATAACGGTTTATATGTTGATAACTTTTTGTTGCATCATAATTGTATTGTATATTTTTAGGCGCTTAAATGCAAATTAGCTAATTGAATTGTGTCTATGTGTTGTGTGTGTGTGTGTCGGAACAAACGAGGTCTATCTCATTGTTTAATCACGCCTCTGTTTTGCCCCCCATTAACAGACTGAATTTGCTTGCGGCCAAAATTTGGCATATAATGGCATAATGGCGGGTACTTTTTACCGTGTGTGTGTGGTTTTGAGCGCTAAAATATGCAAATGCTTGTAGGCGCAGAGCACGCAAGCGGCTTGAGGTTTGGTGATACTGAAATTTATGCGCGCATTTTGTAGGCAACTTTATGCGGGAATCGAGCGCATATTTTATTTCGAATTTAATATTGAATTGTAAGCGCACAAACGCTGCTTATTTTATGTAAAAAAAAAACATTGTATTTATAAAAATTTTAATTTGAGGTTTTGTGCGCCCATTTTCGCACTGCATTGAAATCATGCACTCCAACGGCTTAATTAAAATGCAGTTATTTCAAAATATTGTATAAAAATGCGCGTCTCACCTCAGCGCACTAACTGTGAAAGCATAAAAATACAAACAATACATTTTAATTTAAGCGTTGCTTTAGCGCTCGCATATCGCCATTGTTGCTTATGACTTGGCGCTTATCGACGGCGAATTTATTTATTTTAAGCCTGCAAAGCTATAAAAATATTATCCCTGCATTTACGCTATGCAGCATTTGGCCGCGCTCGCTTATTTACTCACCATTATTGCCGATGCTGCCACCGGCGCCTCCGCTGCCGCCACTACCGCCGCCGCTGCCCGCGCCGACCGCCAACAGCCGCTCGCTGAGCGCGATAATTACGAGCGCGCGACACAGGAGCAGCGCGGCGGCGCATGTTATTTGGCGCGCACATCCCAGGCGGCGCGTTGACATTGTGGTCGGATGCAGTTTCATAGTTGGACAAGCGCGCCCTTGTATGTGTGTATGTCTATGCGTCAGACCGTCGGTTTGTTGACAAAATTCTGTTGCAAGCAGCAATACAAAGCGTTGTGGCACTTTTTGACTCCAGCTGCTGCTGCTACGTCTGCTCTTTATAAACAATTTCGAGTTGCCACCTTATTTGTATTTAATTAAATTATGGCAAAATGGCCGCCGCAATTATACCGACACACGCGCGAGCAAGCTGTGCTCTTTTTAATTACTTTGTTAATAATTTTTTAATGGCTTTTATTTATTTCAACGTGACTGCCGCTTTGTTATTGTACATACACACGCTGCCACACTTACATATGCAGTTGAGCGTTTGATTTTATTTTCATTTCAATATTTCACATTCGCCACAAACAAATTGGTTTTATGCGCATTTCTCATGTTTTATACATTTATTCTATATGCATATTACATAATGATGCGCGCATGTTGCTGTGTGTGTGCGTATGTTTGTGCGCACCATTGCCGATTGCTAATTACTGACCGATGCAATCACTCGATTAACTTTTTTCCGCCACTTGAATGGTCAGCTCTTATTGCATATGCATTGCATTTGTTTACTTGAAATGCTGGCGCTCTGTTGGTTTTTCATTAAATGATATTTTAATTGGTATGCGTTGCCTTTTTCCGCTTGCGTGGCCCGAATTCCTTTGCGCTCTTCAACAGTGGCGGGTGTTTCTTCACGCTGCCTTCAAATTGACGTTTTACATAATTGGCTGGCGCATTTGTGGTTCAATACTCGTAGCATTTATTCAAGCAGTCATGCCGCGCACCTTTGCTGAGGTCCACACTGAAAGTTGAAATGCAAATACATTATTAGTAAAACTGTTATTTACAACAACTATTTGCGTAAAAATATATAAAGGAGCTTGTCAAATAAAGTCTTCTTATTTTTTTAGTTGCCGGTGAGAATTTTCTGTTTGAATTAAAAAAAAAAAAATCAACTGGACTCAAAATAACTAGTTTTAAATAACGAAGAAAGCCCCACAAACAGTAATTTCTATACGTTTTGTAACTGCTATTAAAGTAACTAGGCGTGAACTAGTTCATATACTTATATTAATAAACCATCATAATTCCAGAAGCATCAATTGACGTAGGTTTTCAGTATATCGGTAAAAAGGTAACGACTTTTTGACTAGTGACAATTGCTTTAAGTAACGATTATTATTTGTTTTAGTTCCCCGTAAGGATTTTTGCTGCTTTCACTTAATAAAATCCAACCGCACTCAAAGTAACTACTTTTGGACTAGTTCAAAATTATGCAGTTGTTTTAAATAACGAAGAAAACGCCAAAAATAGTTATTACTACATTTCTTGTAACTGGTAGCAAAGTAGCTACTCGTGAACTAGTTACTTATATTATTAACTATCTTAACTCCAACATCATATGTATATCGTTGATTGCAGGTTTTCAATAAATTAGAAACAAAGTAGCTACTTTTAGTACAAATAGAACGAATGCTTTAACTAACAAACAAAACTGGGCTCCAACTGTTCTCTAAGTAATTAATTTTGGTCTAGTTTAAAATTATACAGTTGTTTTTAATAACGAAAATATCTCTAAAAACAGTTATTTCTATATTTTTTGTAACTGGTATCAAAACAACTAGTCGTGAACTGCCTCATATTTTTATATAAATAAACGAGCATAACTCCAAAAGCAGCGATATATATGGGGGTTACGGTGTCAATAACGCAGTAAAAATTACTACTTTTAGACTAGTTACAAATTTTTTGGTTTTAGTAACATTATTCTGGTTCTCTATACGAATATTTGCTATTTTGACTTAATAAAAAAATGTTATGTTCAAACTGGTTTATAAATAACTAGTTTTGAACTAGAACCAAATTGAAATAAGATAGCAATATTTGCTTACAAGAACGAACAAAGAAAGCTCTTAAAACAGTTAGTAATTATTTTTTGGCAAACTGGACTCAAAGTAACTAAAGGGAAACTAGTTTTTATACATAATTATATTGAAGAACGAACATAACCTCAAAACCATCGCTATTTGAATGTAGGTTTCCATTAAATTTATTTTGATTAGTCTCCGTTGGAATTCTTACTGTTTTCACCTAATAAAAAAAATTTTAGCCCCAACTGTTCTGAAAGTAACTAGTTTTGGTCTAGTTTCAAACGCAATACTGGCTTTATCTAACGGTAAAAACTCCTAAAACCATTCTTACGGCAGACTGGACTCAAAGTAACTACTCGTAAACTAGTTTCGCCATTAACTATCACTTTAAAAATAAAGAAACTAACTCCAAAAACAGTCACATAGGTTTCAGGCATGCTTTTTTAAAAAACCTTCGGTACTAGTTCCAAAGCTACAACTTAAATTAAATGTTGAAAATTATAAATATAAAATTTTCTTAAAAATTTTACTGTCGTAGAACCAAGTACGCCCGTCCATCAAAAATACACTTTACAAAAGGAAACGACGACATTTCCATTCTTAAAGCAAATCTATACAGATTTTGGCCGAAAAACACACAAGCTTATGACTATCGTTGCATATAGCCTCATATTAACCAGCCGGCGCTAATTGAAATTTACACTTTTTGTGGCTCATTTCCTTTTTCCCACAAGTTTCGTGTGTACGCGCCGCATTTAAGCGGATTAAACGCTGAGTCGCAGACAGCAAAATAGACGAAAGTTGATCAACACATACATACGCGCCAAGAAGAACAAAAATTTGAAGTTGAAAGAAAAACGTGAAATGAAATTCGCGGGAAATATTACCGAATCTACGAGTCTACGTTAATAGCGGTCAACGGTACGTATGAGTTATAGTGAGGGGTGCATTAAAGAGCAGGGATCGGATTGAAATAGAATGTCGTTAATGCTATGGCATATAATGTTAGGATTAGTAGTTAAACAATTTTTAGTTTTCTTTTGTAACATTTTACGAGAATGTAAAAAAATATAACAAATGAAATATCAAAAAATTATTAAAAAATAAAAATTCTTAAAATTATTTTTAATGATCACCAAATATTGAAGAGAAGACTAAAAAAAATAATAAATGAAATGTAAAACAAAAATTAAAAAAAAAATATATTAAAAAAATATATATATACAAAATTTTTAAGCAGGTGCAGCAAAAATTTTATTTAAACAAAAGTGATCCACCGCATCCTACACAAGTCCTTAGAACCCCTCTAAAGAGAAACTGAAACCTGAAACCTCAAAACTTTCCATTTAATATCACATTTGGTTCGCTTTCCTCTCCTTGTGGTAATTCTCAATGCAAATATATTTTTTTCAGCGTAATTACCTCATGTACGAAATTCTTTTTATATTTTGTACTCCTTTCGACAAAAGTAATATAAAATACAACTAAATTAATTTAAATTTAATTTATTAATTCCACAAATAGCCTTTAAATCAGATTTTAAAGCTATTAATTAAAGATTAGCTGCAGAATGCCTTTGATAGTTTTTATATAACGCTATATGAATCATTAATTGTTATGTGCATTGGTATTGGTTTATGACAATGCATAACAAAGCCACAATTTAATTGTAATTTTTTTGCTAATTCCTCAATAAAAAGCTCTAATTTATTGAAGTTATTGTGTTATATATTCAAGTAGATATAAATACACAGTAGTTCACGTAATTGTACTCACTATACTCGCACACTTACTTTACTCGCTATAGCATTATAGTCGCTATACTGATCATACACGCCATAATAATTTAACTCACCACATTCACCACACTCATTGTACTAACTAATACAACTGTACTATCCCAGCTGTATTTACTGCACTCATCGTCCTGGTTATACTCGCTAAACTTAATTTACTCGCTGTATTAACTGTACTGCATATATTTTCTGTACCCGCTTTATTCAATTCACAATATTTGTCAAACTTGCAGTACCCAATATTTCAGTTGTACTAATTTTACTAGCTGTACTCATTATTCAAGATTTATTGCCGAACTTGCTAGCTCATTACAGTCGCTATAACAACTTTACTCGCTATACTCATTTCACGCACTGTACTGACCATACCCGCATACTTATTTTACTCGTTGTGATTAATATCCTTGCTATATTGGCTGTACTCGCTGAACTCACCTTACAAATTATATTAACAGGGCTCCTCTACTAACTATATTTTCTATACTCGCTATGCCCGCTATACTTATTTTACTCGCTATACACACTGTACTCGTCTCGTCTCAGTATCCTTATTTGCTGTACTCGCTTTTTTCACTATACTCGCTGAACTCAATTTACACGTTATACTAACTTTGCTCGCTCTACTGGTTATATTTTTTGTACTCACTATGCTTGCTATACGTAATTTACTCGCTATACCCACATTACTCGCTACAATTAAATTTCTCGCCACATTCACTTTACTCGGTACACTTAAATTACTCGCTATACTAACTTTACACGCTAAATTTATTTTACTCGTTATACTCACTTTACTCGCTACATTTAACTTACTGGCTAAACTCACTTTACTCGCTACACTTAAACTACTCGCTGAACTCACTTTACTCGCTACACTTAATTTACTCGCTAAACTCACTTTACTACACTTAAATTACACGCTACACTGACTTTACTCGCTACATTTAAACTACTCGCTACATTTACTTTTCTTGTTATGCTTACTGCACTCGCTGATACTCACTTTACTCACTACACACTCAATACCCATTGTACTCGTTATCTTCATACAGCATCCAGACATGCTCCTGATCATTTTTGAAAGTAACTGTATGCATGAAAAGTAAAACATATTCTGGCTAACGCAGTGGTGAGCAAACTTTTTAAAGCACCCACTCGCTCAACGCCATTCCCATTATAAGCGACATCATAACACATGAGTTTAATCATCATCTTAATCATCACTGCCAACAACATCATTAACAGCATCGGCATTATTACCATCATCAATATTATTACACTGACAATGTTGCTAAAATGTCCATAAATAATTTACAACTTTTAATTAAACGAAAATTTCAAATTAAATTATTTTCAATACAAAATTCAATTGAAGAGCTCAAGCGCAATAAAGTAAATAATGCCACTTTATTTGCTTTTGCTGTGATTTGTGAGGGCAAATAAGCGCCTCTATTAAATATTTAATGTTTGGTTGTAATTTTACATGTTAAGCAGTCGAATGAAAATTGTAAAATTTAGTTATTAAATTGAAATATATGTAATAATAAAAATTGCTAGGCAATTTTCAGATAAACAAAATTTAATTTGACACCAAAATGGAATACATAAATGAAACGAAAGGAGCAGTCTAGAATAGGAATGAGGAATAGGCAGATATAACCTCTAGTCTAGACAGGACGGTATATAACCCCAAATAGGCTTTAGACTTATTATGATAAGTGCTATGATTTTCGGTCTTCGGATCGGCAGAGGAATGAAACCTATGACCTTTGTTTTGACATCAGGATCTCCACAACAAACGATCCGCTAAAACATTGAAAAATAAAAACTGAAAACATGAATGATTTATGAAAAAAGGGCTAATACTTGAATCTCATAGTACAGTGTATGGATTAAAGAAACGTCTTAATCGAAGTATGTCAGTAACCAGTTTCATGACAAATATAACAAATAAACGTAAGTTGTATCATCAGATCTAGTAGCTGTCTATTTTCGATGCGAAAAACTGAAATACATATAAAACCATTTCGCTTAAGTCTGTCTCATTTCTGAAATTGTTAGACCGTTTCATATGATCTCGACTTCGAGAACACCTTATATACGACCATGGAACTGTATAGATCAGCTTCAATAGGCAATTGAATGAGCTATCCTTCCTTTTGTAATGATGGTTTCTATTTTATACTACAGCTGGACAGTTCTATGTGTTGTCAAATATAAGCAGAGCTGCCAAGAGCACTCTTTACTAAAAATCATTATACTCTGAAAAGATCTACTATGAAGTTCAAAACAACCATAAGAAAATCACGGGGACCCTGTAAAATAATATACAGGATCAGCGTCATGAGCTGAGTCGATTCATCCGATATCCGCTTGTATACACACGAATTAAACACTCAGTTTTGAACGATCGGTCTGAAATCTCGCATACGTCCTTTTCTCCTCAAGAAGCTGCTTATTTGTCGGAATCGCTGATATCCAACCACTATGGCATATACATTCATAGCTGTCATACAAACTGAATGCTCGGAATTAGTTGCTTGTGTGGAAAACTTTTTCATTCGACGAGATATCTTTACGAAATTTGGCATGGATCATTTTCTAAGGTAAAAATGAAATCTCCGAAGAATTTGTTCAGATCGGATCACAATAGCATACAGCTGCCATACAAACTGATCAGTTCAAATCAAGTCTTTGTGGGGAAAACTTTTTTCTTTCATAAAATATTTTTCCAAAATTTGGCGCGCATTATTTCCTAAGCAAAACTATAATCTCCAAAAAAATTATTCTAATCGGACCACTATAGCATATAGCTGCCATACAAACTGATCGATCAATATCAAGATCTCTTTATACGTTTTTATACAGTAAGAAATACCCTGTGAATCATATTATAGATTCATTGCAGCCGAATAAAAATTGTTTCTAGTGTTTCTTGTTCTTCTATATTTTTTGGAATTTTCTTAGAACAGTATATCGTCACCTAAAATGCAAAATAAGGTAAACATAATATTTCAGGCGATGGAAAAACGATATAACAGAAACCACTCACATTGAAAAATTTGATGTTTGGTTATAAAAACGGTTATACATTGGTTTTCATACACTCATTTTGATTTGAGTTTTGGTTATAAAACGGTTATATCTGAAACCGGAAGCTGGAAATTTTATGCCACAAATCTGTAATATGATGTAGTGAATCGAAAGCAATAAAAACTCATTTTCGATTTTTTTAATGATACGATATAAATCCATAATCGACTTCATAGAAATCGCGTACTCAATCTACTTGGAATTAGAAGGAATAAAATATTGAAAACTCCACTAAAACATGCTAGATTTCTGATTACTGTTATTTCCTTAGCCAATTTAAGATAAGCATTTAATACAGCAGTTACAACGGGTATATGTGTACCACTCAACGCGCAACAAGTATACCGTAATATCCTTCATTTTATATGAAGGACAATGTATGGGCAAAGCTACATTAAAAATAAATAAAATTTCAAAGAAACCATAAAATTTGCAATCACTTTAAAGTCGAGCTTATGAATAATAAATATGTACACATTGAAGCACGTATATATATACTATATACGAGTACGTACGTGTATATGTGCGTCACGCACGAGGCAAAAGTCATGACGGGTCACGCATAAAGATTCATTTAAATTTTATTAAAAGAAACAGCAGCAAGGCTTTAAAGCACAGTAACTGTAAAAAGGACGACAGAGAGACAAACTCACACACACACACACACACACACACACACATGCATGTGTGTTGCGCTACATGCCTGCGTGGTTCACCATAAACGCCGTCCACCGCTGACCGAGTTCGTTGTCATACAAAAATGTGCGTAAATGTGCAATACATATAAATGATATATGCTCATTCGTGTTTGTATTTGTATTAGTGCGCAGCAAGTACACATGTTCCTGTATGTCAGACGGACACAATGCAAAAACATTTTAAAATTTATTGCCATGTTTGCCAACTGTAAAGACTTATATCCGGCAGATGATATTTTATTGTTTGTGTACGCGGCGCTTTTTACATGCACATGCACACACACATACATGCGCATATGAACAAAGTTGCATGTGGCGTACTCGAATGACCGGCGCAAGTCACCGACATAAATGCCACACACACACACATATACACACGTATACACCTGCATGGAAATGAAATTATATTTGTCGACGTGTGTGTGTGAATGTGCTGGTGTGTTGGTGTGTTGCGGAAAACGAATTTGTGTTATCCGTCAAATCATTCAACGGCATTTCGTGTGGCCCGTGGAAGCAGAAAAAGGAACTCACGCCGGAAAGGATCATTCATTCATTCATTTACTTGTGCTGGGGTCAGGATATTTACTCTTGACGGCTGTAGCGATAAAGTGATTGCTGTTTGCAAGCAAGAACCCATTCGATGAAGGGTTAATATATGAAATTAACTGTTATTAGAAGAACAAATACAAACATATGGTATGCACACAAATGGGTATAAATAAGCAGAACTGGGTTAAGGTGTACGAAATTACTTAAAATTTAAGGGCACAGTGGTGGCGATTTAAAAATTAAAGGAGCTAGAATTTTTTGTTTTTTTAATTTTTAGTGAAGAAAAACATTTCTTATCGAAAAACATTAGTTTTAATATAGAATTTAATAATTTTTTTTTTAATTTTTCAGACAATTTTATATCGAGTACTTAACATTGCAGCTATTTCTCAAGAAAAAACTTACTTTTACTGAGGAATTTATATTAATATAAGAAAAAAGATTAACTTCAACTGCACCAAAGCTATCATAAGACTGTATAAACAATTCTTATCGTGATTTTAATCGGTATATTTGTACGGCAGCTAAATACTATAGTGGTTCGATCTGAACTATTTCTTTGGAAATTATAGCGATGTCTATAATCAAATTTCGTAAGGATATCTTGTCACATAAAAAAAATGTCCACACAAGAACTTGATTTTTATCGTTCACTTTGTATGGCAGCTATAGTGTTTCGAACTGAACAATTTCATTGGAGATTGTGGAGATGCTCTGAGTAATAATCTCTGTAAAATTTTGGGAAGATATCTTATCAAATAAGAAACTTTTCCATACAAAGATTGGACTTTGATCGATCAGTTTGTATGACAGCTATATGCTATAGTAATTCGATTAGAAAAATTTCACCGAAGATTGTATAGATATTTTGAGTAATAATCTGTGTAAAAATTTTAAGAAGATATCTTATCAAATAAAAAAGTTTTCCATACAAGAACTTAATTTTGATCGACCAGTTTGTATGGCAGCTATATGCTATAGTGTTCTGATCTGCATAATTTCTTCAGAGATTATACCATTACCTTAGATAATAATCTGTGCTGAATTTCGGGAAGATACCTCGTCAAATAAAAAAGTTTTCCATACCAGAACATGATTCCGATCATTCAGTTTGTATGGCAGCTATATGCTATATTGATCTGATAATCGCGATTTCAACATATATGCAGATTCTTAAGAAAAAAATGATGTGTGCAAAATTTCAAATAAATATCTCAACAACTGAGCGACAAATAGAACAAACTTCCTGTAAAACTTAGTATTACCCTTTCCAGTGTATACAAATAAAACGGTTCAAAAAGTCAACATATATCACACGATAGACAAAAAAAAATGCACAAACCCACAACTGGACTATCAGTGACTTTTCGCGAAATATATTTGCATATGTTTAAACACAAACAAACACATGTAGAATAAATTACGGTCACATAAGCCAGAAAGTAAGTAAATATTTTACTAAGCAAAGCAACTTTTTGTACATAAAATATGAGCGGCACTTTTTTATACGAAATGATATGTGTGGATATGTCCACATATATTTAAATGCGTGGCGTTTGAGTGCCACTGAGTCATACTTGCAACACCAGGCTGCATTATTTACTTAAGCACATTATGCTTGCTTTTATGAATGCAAACATTGGCGGTGTTTATTTAAAACTTATGCGAATACATATGTAAATATTAGCGTTTTTTTTTTAATTTGTATATGTGAAGTGGATCTATTGAAAAAATAATTGGAAAAAACTTAAAGTGAAAATATGAAAAATCAAAATAATCGATCGCAGTTGATGACGCTTTATTGAATTCATACGGAAAGTAGCAACCTTTCAAAAGTAGTTCCTATGGATTACTTTGAAGTTCAGAACTTGATCTTTAAGATAGTGCTTTGACTATTTGAACTGTTCGTTCCTAACAAAAAAGAGAAAAACTTTAAAGAAAAACTAAATTACCAGAAAAAATTCGCCTGAAAATGTTTTGTGAACAATATCCGAAATTTTTAAGGAAAGCATGAACTCATAATGTCATATAAAACTTAAGGATGTATTGTGTTCTTGACGAACAAACGGTTTCTCACCGAAAGTAATCCTCTGACTCTACCACACCATAGTCAAACCCATTATGTTCTAAGGAGTCTTTATGTGGTGGAGGGCTCTAGAAAAAACCACACTTGCAAGGAAACTCGAGAGCGTTCAACGGGCGGCGCTCATCAGTACGTGTGGTACACTACGAAGGTCCACTCCAACCATAGCACTTAACGCCATCTTGCACCTAATGTCCGTAGACTTCGTCGGAAGGTGTATGGTTGCGAAAGTTGCTATCAGACCCACAGAATCTGGGTTCATAAAACACGTACACTCGAATATCCTCACGCGCTTTCACTTCATATCGGATCACTTGGATCATGGAGTCGTTAAACCGAACTCTGCCGTCTCCTTCTCGGCCCCTATACCGACGTGGATATCAACTCCAGCTTCACGCTTCCTGACTATTAAAGTGTCTTCCAAGCCTAGGTAGCAACCATTAAGTACATCTATGCAGCTAGTATAGCTTTCTTCAGAGAAGTGACCATTCACTCACATAGAAAAGCGGCGGTACTAGACTTGAATTCATTAAGAGTGCGTCCAGGGTTGGTCGATGAGTGCCTAACCACGCTATCAATAGCATCGAGTGACTTTGCGATAAGACTGGTATGGGTGACAGGCCACTGCGGAATCGCAGGAAATTGCGAAGCTGATGAGCTAGCTAGGAAAGGTACCCTATAATAACTATCGGTAGAATGGGAGCGGGTCGGTGCTCCCATATCCACTTATGTACTACTACTACTACTACATAGCTGGGCTTTGCGGAAGCTCGATCAGAGCTGGGTCGGAATGCGCTGTCGCAAAAACATTTTGGCCCCAGATCATTTACAAGAGATCTCGTTTAGGAGGTTAATACTTAGACAATAAGGAGAGTATACTGACAGAAGTGGAAATTAAAAAATCATATTAGAGGAAAAATGGAATTTTTAGGATCAGGCACCACTCAGTACTAATATTAAGATACCAAATTTTAAGAGGCTTGTTCCTTACCTTCTTGAAAGTTTTTAGCAGCTTTAAGTTGGAAAAATAGCCAAAAGTTTCCGCACTTTTGCATATTATTTTTTGAATATTTTTTAACAAACAATGAAGTAAGTTCCCAAAAATATATTTTATCGGCAATTTAAAAATTCACATAAGCCCAAGCATCTGAAAGCTTAAAGGCGATTATTTCTGGCATAGAAATTTAATATTCCGAATTTCTAGAATTTAAGTCCATGCAGTAGCTAAAAGCAATATTTTCACAGTTTAAACACCAGTTACAACAACAACCGGAGTATATAAAAGAGCTATGAAGGATATAAGAGTGTAATCCATTTGAAACGTTACTCATCCGCACTGGTGGCAGCCGCACAGTTGGCCGTAAAGAATCCGTGTGGAAAGCGCTTGCCAGTATCAAAATGTGCTGTGAGATTACAGCAGGCAGACACTAGACAGCGCTGAGTGGAGTTAGGAAGTTTTGAAATATTTCCCTGGGAAAAATTGCAGCACTTTTTGAAGCAATGTTTGGAAGGCGCCCGCTGCGCACATGAACGGACGAACGCACAAACGCTTTAAGCGCGCGTACCAGTTAGAAGAAGTAACATTTCTTTGAGCAACCAATAGGAATTTATAATGTAAGGGGGAGGGCAGTGCAATTTTAATGCACTTTAAGTATGATGCAAGTGAAAATAATTTCATACACTGCGCACTTAGTGGAGCCGCGCCGCGCTAATAACTAAATATTTGCCGAGTGCGAAGCGCTGAATGCCGCGCCTTTTATTGGAGGAGGAGCGGCAAGTAGGCAGGTGCGGGTGGCTGCCGTTTTGTACGTGACTTAATGAGCAAAAAGGAGTCAATTAGGCGCCAAGCGTGCGACAAGTGGCGGCGTATTTCTTGCCAGCGCAATCAGTGAGTGAAAAGTTTGCCTGGCAAGCGGAGTGAGATGGGCGCCGCGGGTGGCGGAAGTGAGTGTTGACAGCGCGGAATGCGCTGACAAGTTTATGCCAGCTAAGCGTTGATTTATGGCACCTGCTGTTGCGCGCGCGCTATTGACGGCTGCCAATGCCTCCTGGTCTGCCACACGCGATGCCGTTGCATGTGATTTGATTTTCGCGCAAGTTGGCGAGTCACGCTTATCGACAGCGCGCACACACACATACACGTAGCTATTTGCGAGCGCACAAATTACTATGAAAGTTTAAAATATCTTAGTTGTGGTTGTTGTTTCACACAGTTTTAGCCCCTCATTGCATTTAGCGTGAAGCTGGAAGCTGGCAGCTTGAAGGCCCAACTAATGCGATGTGTGCTGGCAAGCAACTGCGTGGCGGCGCTTTAAATGAACTTGTTGGCAACAGTTGAAGCGTGAAATAATGCTGATATTCTTGTGGGTCGGGAGCTCTTTTCTTGGCGCTATGTGTTGTCTGGGGCGCGCGGCATGGCATATTGCTGGTGTGGCAGAGGAATGCGCTGCAGATTCCTCCGATGATGAAGATGACTATGATTTAAAACTTTCGCAGCGAAAATCTATGCAAATACGATTTAAGCGCCGGATCAACGCAACCAAAGCTGAATTTATGAAATTTGCGGCAAAGTTGATGACGTGATTTAATTTTTGGTGCTATAATTGGCTTTTTCATAAATACTTAAATATTTTGGCGGTGCGTTTAATATACTGTATTACTAAGTATTACCTTATCGCCCCCTTGATTTGATTATCTGTAAAGATAGCTGCTGATCTTTGACTTTTAGTTTTTTTCACGCTTAAATTTGGTATATGACTTGGCTAAGCCAAGAAGAGAACTTTTAAATTTAAAAAGCGCCTAAATGTAGGCAATGCTACAGCATACAATATAATCATTGCCTAATTTATGGCTGATGTTGAGTAAACTGACGATCGTAAAAGGAGATTAGCAATCAATGTACTATAAAAAGCTTAAAAATTGGGTTCATAACTATATTTATTTGTATTAGTGAAGTTTGCTTAAATATGAATAGAACAGTGAACAGTATTCGATATTCCGAGCATCCCAAACGAGCGTTGGAAAGCCACTTCCCTTGGCCGCTTATATTTCAGGATATACCATCCATTTGAAGCCTAAAGAAAAATGATTTTGTTCATTCGTGCTAGAAAAGGCCTTTTTTAGGGGTGTTTCTTCAATACTTTAACATGATGAAAACCTCAGTTGAAAATCATCATATTTTGTTGGTATTATGTAATGAACATTTCCTAACTGAGCGAACATGCTTAAAATGGTCTGCATGATTTAAAAGCTTTGGCTTGGAAGAACGTCCTGCTGAACAAAAAAATTTGACTATGAGAAACTGGTAGTATTTATTCCTCAATCAAGATCGTTGCCAAAGACGAGAAGAGCTTACAAAATCTGTGCGAGTCACTCAAGCAGCTATTTCAAAGCACTTAAAAGCAATTTGATATGCTCAAAAGCAAGAAAATATTCAAGTAAATTGGTTGCCATATGAAGTTACTTAGAACGACGCTTTGAAAGACGATTCTGCAAGTCAGAAATACAGAACTCGTTTTGCAACGGTTTGCGAATAGTGATGCAAAATGGATATTAGATTATTACTAGGGAAAACTCTAAATGCAATAGATCACAGAATAAGTATATGAAACCTGGTCAACCAGCCAAATCAACGGCCAAGCTTTATATGTGGTGCGATCAGAAGAACGTGCTGTATTGTGAGTGTGGAAGTGTGTTAAAACTGGACGAAACTTTAAAAACTCAAATTGATTCGAGTAACTGCTTAAAAATTCTCGAAATTTGTGACTAGATACGAGGCAGAATATTTCATATAAGAAAACGCTTGATCTCAAGTGGTAAAACTGGTTAAAACCCACATGCAAAGCAGGTCCCGGGAGTGTTTCTTCACCCGTTTTATAGACAAAGCCTTATCTATTCTGACTAACAATTTGTCCGGAACAATTTCAAGCAGAACGCACACACTGGAACACGGTTCACATTTACTTTTAGATAGAGTGTCAAAAATTTACTTAGCTAGCTTGAATTAGCCTTAGCCGCCAAGCCGACGCAGTTCTTTCAAAATGTAGTTTTCAAATTGTCAGAAAGATGGAAAAATCGTGTGTATATTTCTCTCAAATAAACATTCAAGTTTTGAAAAAAACACATAAATATAAAACTATAAACCCAATATGATCTATTCGATATATTTTTCGGAATAAGAACCTTACCTAACCTTATACAACCTAAGCTTTTTTAAAGATACTTGCAATTTAGCCTTAGGTAGGTGGGTAGAGTGAATGCCTGACGATGGACCCAGGTATATTCGAAACGCTCATTGTGTCACACCCTGAACCAAAATCACCTCACCCTATTAGGTTCCCTCTAAACCACCAAATGCTCCTGATAAAGTTCATCAATAGAGAAAGTTTTATTGTGCAACCTCCGAGACATCGCCAAAAAACCCTTGACCGATAGTTGCGATTATTTTCCTACATACAGCCTACTATTAGCATAGAAGATATTTTTAGATCTCCTCTTCTAAGGGCTCCTGATAGCTTGCAATAGTCATTGTATGGTGTTTCCCCTACTGGCAATTAGACAGTGATCTTTTAGCTCTCTTACTAGAGTTCTTATGTCATTTCTTTTGAATTTTAATAGTCGGCATATGCAGTCCATATTCTATTCATGGCACGTTTGTCTGCTTGTTGAGCAAGTTAAAGACTGATTGCATCGGGACTCAGCTGTATCCATAACATATTCTTCGATGAAATATCCATAAGTACAAACAGGCATACAAATTCTCTCTTTTTCGAAGTCTAGTTGTAGGATGGTGACTAGCATCCAGCAACCAGGCTAGTTTAATCAGCGGAACCAATTACCAGAAATATCACTATGTCTAGGAATTCTTTCCAGATGTACCGTGAAATAGATTGTTAGGTCACCCAAGAGATCATTTCATTTTTTTCTATATTTGACGAAACCCATAGAAATTTTAGTGCTCATCTGATTATCTGGTTGTCTGAACAAGAAAGCTTTGTTTAATTGCTTTGACATACGCTTGACACTGTTGTGGTCTGATAGTCGGAAGGCGATTCTACTTTTTTACTGAAAACACGTCACTACCCACTCAATCAACTAGTTAGGACCCATCCGTGTTTAAAGCCTCAATAAGAACTGTTCTATATCACTTTAAGCTACTTTGAAGTTGCCCACAAGCTGGAATTTGGTTTCTTTAAGAAATTTCTTAGCATAATAGTAATTTGGTCTGCAAAGCAGTCCAACCTAACGCTATCTAATGAGTAACGGATACCGCTGTTTTTAATACATTTTACTGCCTTTTATTAGCCATTATACAATACTAAAAGTTTAATGACCTCCCGCAGCAAATTGTTAGAAGAGCTTAAGTCAATTTACTTTTAATCCCATGCATCAATAGCCACAGATTGTAAACAAATTGCAACTCCCTCACTTGACGCAATGCACTAGCTGGTGGGGCGGTGCCCAGACGAGTCGTCCCTAAATGCAACTAGATGGGCAAATTAGCAAACAACAAGCTGTATACGCAAAGTTTCCATGACCCTCGCCAAGCAACAACTCAATTCATCACAAACTAATGTAAACAATGGCGAAGTAAATGCAGATAACTGCTATATTATGAGCAACTGCAACGAAAACAAGGAAAGATCAAGTGAGTTGAGTAAGACATAAAGATAGAGAGAGAGTATGTGCTTGTGTATGGAAATTGTTGAAAACTTAAGGGAAATACCAGCACATTTCACTCCCACATACACAAGTATGTTACTTGTTAGGAAATTGTGCAATAAAGCTGTGAAGACTAGCTACTATGAGTATTTAAAGGAAAACTTTTTAAGAAATAGGAAATTAAATCTCTTAGTAGTTAGGTGGTGTTTAAACTTCTTTGCTCTATATGTTTGCTTATGTTTTCATTTAAGCTTACCTGAGAGAGAAATGCTCTTAACACAATTTTAGTATATTATAAAACTAATAACTGAAATATTTCTAGATAAATTATACTTTCTAAGGGCAAAGCAGGCAAAGTCTGCTTGGCGTTAGAAGAAGATTCTGGGGAAGAGCAAATTGCAGAAATAAAGCTATAAATATGTCTTTATCTCCTTGTTGAAGACAGTATTCTAAGCTGGTAACTGAGTTTACCCGAGTAAGGATCCACATAGTTAGAGCTAAAAGAGTAATATCCAAGGTCGAATAATAGTTTTGATTCAAAAATTTATCACTGAGAGAAGAGAGAGGTGGTTTGTATAAGTTGAATCTCAATTCCTTGAGCATGTTCTCAAATTAATGAAGGATATCAGAATCTCTTAAAACTCTCAGTACGCTTTGGTGCAGCTTGGACGAGTAGTATTATTATTGAAGACCTTGGATATTGCAATATTTTTATTTGAAAACTGCTTTTCGTGGAGCAGCTTATAAAGAACGAGAGAAAATACCAGCTTTGACTGCAGAGAGGTACTTCTCTTTTAACATGAAGGGGTATAAAAGGCTCTATATCTAGATTTTCTTCAGTCAGTTTGTATAGCAGCTATATGCTATCGTAATTCGATCTCTTTGATTTCTTCGAAAATTGAAGGTATGTCTTAAATAATTATCTCTAGTAAGATTCGTGAAAATACCTTTTCAAATAAAAAAGTTTTTCATACAAGGACTTATTTAGATGGGTCAGTTTGTATGAGAACTATAGGCTATAGTAGTCGGATTTGAATAATTTGTTATTATGGAACGGTTGCCAAATTTCATGAAGATATCTTGTCAAAGCAAAAAGTTTTCCATACAACAACTTGATTTTGATCGACTGGTTTGTATGACAGCTATATGCTACCGTGGTTTGATCTCTTCTATTTCTTCGGAGATTGTAGTGATGTCTGAAATAATAATCTGTGATAAATTTCGTGAAGACACCTTTTCAAATAGGACTTCAGTCTGAGCGTTCAGTTTGTATGACAGCTATGTATATGCCATAGTTGTCTGATGTCGACGGTTCCGACAAATGAACAGCTTTTTGATGAGAAAAGAACGGTTGCAAAAGTTCAGATCGATATCTCAAAATCTAAAGGACTAGTTCACGTATAAAAAAATGGACAGACTGATAGCTAAACCGACTGATCACTTTATATAAGCCTTATTGGATCTCCAACCTTTCCTTCTGGATTTTATAAATTTCGTAGTAGGCTACAACTAGACCTAACCTAACATGATATACAATTATGTATGTAACATTACAAAGTTAGTCCTTGCCAGACAACCAGACTTCGACTCACTCGCTCTAGCGTGAAATTTAAGCCATAAAATATAGCGCCTCCTCCCTTCTGTACTACAGAAGTATCCTTTCGTTCGCCTTTAAATTTTATTTGGCATTATTTTTGATGTTTTCCCTTTTGTTAATTTTATTTTATTACACTTTGTCTTTATTAAGCTTGTCAGCATGTCAACGCTGCTTCTCCTTTCTTTAATTACATGCTGTGACTTTTCAATTAAAATGCTTAAGGTTGGCTAAATGCTCAAGCATCGGCGCGTAGCATTTTCATTGAATGAATAAAGTGAGCGTTGAGTGGGAGAGTGAGTGTGAATGTGAATGTGAATGTGTGTGAGTGTGAGTGAAGACTGGCAGCTTACAAATTTCATTTTCCGGCATACTTAGTGTTCACAGCTACTTTCTCCGCTTGGCAACTTCCGGATTTCACTGCACTGCCGCTTCTATTATTCACATTCTATGTCGTCATGCTGCTTTGTTGTTGTTGCTTTTCAACTCGTTTTCTCGCTTAGTGCCTTATTCCATTTTAATGCCCACTTCAAGTTATTTTCCTTTTGTATGTACTTTTTTTCAATTGTTGTAAATTTTTCATCTTGTTAACTTATTTCTTTGCTTGCCTGCCTGCTTACTCACTTTCGTTTGCCTCTTTTTACTGCTTTGCTTCCTTTCGGTTTGTTTGTGGCAGGCGATTTAAGTACGTTTGTAATTTGCACCAATTACTTTTATGAATTTTATTGTTTTTTATTGTTATTGCAGGGCTTTCCAGTAGGCGGTCATTAAGTGTTTTGTACAAAGGCAAATGATTTTGCAAGTTATTAAGAGGGATTACGGCATTAAAAATAATAAAAATAGTGATTTAATATAGAAAAGGTAAGGTCAGAGTTCATTAGCAAAGGGTACAGAGAGGGGTTTGCAGCCTATATTACCTAATTAACAATGTCTCTAGAGGCTAAGGAATAAAAACGACTACAGAGACTATTAAGTAGGATAAATGAAATACTTTCAGTTAGTTAACAGATATTAATACTTTTGGGTGAATTGCGGGTCAGGGTATTTTAAAAAGAGCTTAATGGCTCTAGGGTTCCAATCGCATCCTCCGGCCGCCAGTGAAGGAAAATTTTTTATTTATTATAAGTGTGAATGTATTTCAAATATCGCCCGTACCAAATTAAGCCTGAATCACCTCGGATGTCATACTTTTAGGTATTCAGAGGAGATAGCGGAAAGCATCCAAGCACATTCTGTGTAGATTCAGTGTACTTTGTCGACAGCTGATATCCAATTACAGGAGTTTTTCATCTGATTTCACAAAAGAATGCAGTTAACAGTTTAAATGTTATCCTCTGCCATCTTGAGAGATCAGCAATTTAACCTAAAAATATATTTCCAATAGGGCGCGACTGAGGTGTTGTGAACCCTGTCCACTTAGATGGAACCTGCTTCTGCAAATTGCTGGGCAATCCAGAATCAGGTGTTCTGGGGGTTCTGTTTCATGTCACAGAATGACAATTTTTATCCCATACTGACTTTATTATATATAGGGCCGCTTCCTTCAATAAGCTCTTTTTTATTGCCTTACTCTATGACAGCAACAACTTTGAAAAATTATTGTTTCTAAAATCTTCCATTAAGTACCACCCTAATATTAGAATTAAAATGTTTTTCATACAAGTAAATAAGTCCAACGATTTGCTGCTTTATCAAAGTTAGACCTAAAGTTGAGATTTTCTGTTTACGTATGAAGTCTTCGTTCCCTATTACGTACTTAGATTTAGTATAGTAACCGTGCGCCTTATCGTTAAAGTATATCAGCAAACACGTATCGAATTTGAACTGAATTAATTTTAAAAATTCTATCTGAAAGAAATTTCATGAGCTTTGAACACTATCCATATTCATCTTTTTTTGTGTATCTTTTTTCATGTTCATCTCTATATACACGATCGATGAGGTTTTGTCCACGTTCTTTTTTCTTTAAGAAAATGCTCAGTCAACCGAACCGTCACTATCGGCTTACCAAAGTATATAGATATGTACATATGTATGTAGCTGACAGGCAAACTGATCTGATGGATCTAAATGAAGCCCTTGTATGGAAAACTGTTTTATTTTATAAGATCTCTTAACAGATTTTAACGCGGAATATTGTCATAAGCAACTTAACGATCTCGGAATAAATTTTTCAGATCGGACCACTATATTGTATAGCTGTCATGCAAACTGATGCATCAAAATCAAGTTTTTTTTTTTGGTTTTTTAATGAAAATAAGTGTCATTATTGTTTTTTTAAATGTAACGTATTTTATGTTTATATAAAAATTATTATAGGAAAATATTTTTAAGTTATATTTTTTTATTGCCTGCTTATGCCTTATTTATATATAATTTATTTCACTTCGTTATAAAGTGGTAAAAATTGCCGTAAGCATACTACAAATACATAAATATGTACATCTATATTATTTACACACATTTAAAAAATAATATTACACGTATCATCCCAGCAGCTTACCTTAAATATAATAAAATATTTCAAATCCTTACGCCTTTTGTTATCACTTTGCTTTATTCACTTAATTCACCGAATGACTTGCGCCTTTATTGTTGTAAAAATCACACTTTATTCAAGCAAAAATAAGGGAAATGCCAAGCCACCAAAATCTCAAATAGGCCGAGTTTAAATTGAAAATAATAACAGCGGTGACACACGAAATTTTCTAACACGCCTCCCAGTGTATCAAAAACGACGCGAATGTACACACAAAATCATGACAAATCACAATCAACAGTTTGGCAAAGGAGAAAATGCGCGAAAATCACAAAGCGCCGCACGCATGCACGCGTATCAACATGCACGACGCCCACACAAGCGCACTGCGACTGCGAAAGAAACGTTAAAGCGCAGCGACGCGAAAAACTTGACGCCCTATGCGCTGGCACTTCTAAACAAGTGCGACACTACTACACGAAGAAATCTTCGTACAACTTCTTTTGCTAATTTGTTGACGAACACTTTTTTAGTTTAATTTAAAGAAAAAACATTAAAATCACACATGTATGTATGTGTATGTTTGTATGAATGTATTGCTGCTAATTTAAATAAAATTAACTAAACTTCAGCAGCGAATATGTGCCGCTAAATTCACTTGCCGCACACCAACAACTGCACAAAGAGTTTAACTTGCACAACACTTTTATATTTTTATTTTACACGCCTCTGCTGCAAGCAGAAAATCAATGTTTAATATTTGCATTTATTTAAATTTACGACGAATTGTATTTACGCGTGCAACACAGAGTTTTCACTTTCAACTCCTTCAAAAGTTAAAAGAAAAATTCACTTTATTTATTTACCGACCGATTACCGTTTACTCTGACGTCCAAATTGGTACTGAAGCACTGAACGTACGCCAACTGCGGAGGATGCTGCAGCGCCTGCAGAGAAAACAGCTGCTGTGGATGTTGCTGCTGTTGTTGCCATTGTTGCTGTTGCTGTTGCCGATGACATCGTTCAAAACAAGCAATGCGCACGAAGTGTGCCAACAACAACTAAAACAACAACCGGCAATTGCAAAGCAACGATTTCCAGCAATAACAACAACAATAGGCGTACAGTATTTGCGCAAACTTTGTGCATTTGTACAACACTGTTAGTTAACAGCGTCGGATGCTGTTGCAGAGGCAAGGCGTTCGTGTTTCTGTTGCTGTCAACAGCTTCAACTTCCGATTCATATTCGTCATTTGTGTGTTGCTACATTTCCGTTGTTGGTGTTTGTAGGCACTTGTATTCGCGTATGTACATTTGTACTATGTATGTATGTAAGTATGTACATATGTATGTATTTGTTGTGGGTATGTAGTGCGTTGGGTAATAGCAACAGTAGAGCAAAGCTGTTTTGTGTTCAAATTCAGCGAAGTTGTTTGGTATGGAGAAGTGTTAAATAATGGAGGCGGCTAATTTTAAATAGTTAACCTACATTAAAGGGCAGATCTAGTGTAACAGTATAAAAAATTTTAATTCAATTAAACTTAATTTAATATAAGAATTATTTTTTTAATTTTAGAAGCATTTTCAGGTATTTTAATACTTATCTCTTTTATCGCCTTCATAAGAAACTCCTTATCCAATAGAAGCAATGATTAATTCCCTACACTTGACTTTCTTTAGAGTACATCATCATACAGTTTAAAAATATTTTCTCTTAAGCCACTATATATTCCATACATATGTATAGCTACTGATGTGTAAGAAAATCATCTAATCTATTTGCTTTGTTTAAAGATAGATTAGCCAAGTATACCGATTGGTACTGTAACAAAATAATGAAATGCAATATAAAAACAATTTATGTAATATCAATTCTATGAAAATTTTTCGCAATAATTAACAATTTGTGACCTCAAGCTGAACCCGCAATCCCATGAATGTGTATGCCAGTCATAATGTTTTATTCGATGATAATCATTTCACGGAAGTAAATAGTTCACTATAATATAATATAAGGCACTTACTTTACGCCAGCAGCATATAGAGTAAAGTCAGCTTTTTGTCGAGATAACTCACATATATACGGTACAAAGTCACCCGGAAGTTCGAAAATATTTATATTAGGTATATGAGGGCTAAGGGAAGTATTGAAACGATTAAGCCCATTTTTGACATACGGACATACCATTATCAGAGAAGGAATATCCCTTAGTTTCAATTACATATCTCACACATTGACCGAAACTTTGGATCAAAAGTTAACTACAAGTACTGGGATCCAAATATTCGGTACCGAGTAGCTTGAACAATTTTTAGCGGATTTGGACAATTTTTGGTCAAAAGGTGCCCTTTTTTAAGGAAATTTTTACTGCAAAGTTGTATCCCGTTATATTAATTGCTTCTTGATTTGTGTATTGGAAACTGAACGAATCACGTGGAATTTAAAATTGCGCTATATGGAAAGAAGGCGTTTTCGTCCGATTTCGTCCATTTACACACTGTGATATAGGAATATAAAAAGAATGCTAATTACTAAATTCTGTCGAAGTCGGTCAATCGAATACCGAGCTATGGAAATGCTACGTCCATCGTCCAATTTTCACACCGGCTCCCATAAAGCTCTCTCATACCATCTCGGAGGTAAAATTTCATGTCTCTGGCGTTTTAGTTATTGATTTATTGCGCTTTTAGTAGTTTTTAACAGTACCGTTATATGGGGAGTGAGCAGGGTTATCTTCCGATTAAAGGAGATGTAAAGAGCGGGGCACCTTCCACGCTTGATTGCTATAATTTATTTCAGAACTTACTCCATCAATTTAAATCAAAGTTGTTGCATCACATCATCTCGACATTTTTATATGTTTTTGTGAAAATGGGTGAAATCGAACTACAAACCGGCATACTTTACATATCAACATTTTCAATTTTATAAAATTGTTTCGTTTCACAGTTTATAAATCGAAAGTCAATAACTTTATTAGAATATAGTATTGCAGAAATAGTGCCTAAGAGGTGGGCTATCTCACGTTCAAAAATAGTCGGAATTGGACCACGGTTTTTTAAGTCCGCAGATACCGAATAAATGCACTTCAGTACCTGTAGCGGGTTTTTTGTTCAAAATATCTGTAAAATTCTGAGATATTATGTTATTGAAATTCAGAGATATACTTTTTCCGATAGTTATGTGCCCATGTATCAAAATACATCACTTATGGAGGATATATACCTATTATGAAGCATTTCTAAGTTTCGATTGATTTTATATCTTTTATACCGGACTATATATATACATAAGAAATCTGTATGAAATAGAGAGATCGTATCGCCCTACTAGCAGTGAGTCTTCTATTGCCTAAATTGATTAAAATCGTTCCAATATATATGATGCCTCCTATATTTTGGAATTTGGCAACAATAGTATTGCAATCTAGTTACTCACAACTTAATCGCAAAGTTTAAGGGGGTATTCTAGTATAGAAATTTAAAAAAAAAAATCTATTTTTTTATATTTTCAAAGTTTAACTATTCAAGAATATGTGTACAAGAGGATTTTTCAAAATTCCAATTATTTTCGGAGATATAGGCATTTTTCTGACCCGGCATCCAAACTGGTTCGGCCGAAACTAATCGAACAAAAGACATTAGGAAACTTTAAACGCGTTTTTCTCAAAACTGACTTTTTCGGAACGATACCCACGATTTCTCAGGTTCTACTGGACCGATTTACTTGAAATTTTTATAGAGTCTTCTTTATAGGCTTCTATGGTTGGAACTAGCCCCAAACTAAAATTTTTGTTTTTATTAGTTTAAAAAAATTCGAAATAGTCTGAAAAAGTGATCACAAAATAAATTTTTTTTTCAGGCTGTCGCCATTTTGTGAAAAAAAATTTTCCCACTTTTCCGTAGTTCCGACCATTGCGACATTTTTCTAAATTAATAATCTTTTTTTTTTTGGTTTCGGATAACTAGGAGAGTTGAAATCATAGGCCTGGTCACGTGGAAATTGTTATAGACCCCCACTTCGTCAGCTCATAATTTTTGAAATTTTTTACTTTTTTTAGTTTTTAATTTTTTTCTGTACTCTTCAAAAATTAATAAATAACTCATAAAAAATGGATTGTAAAAATATTAATTGCCTCTTTTTACGACACTTTGAAAATTACCTGAAATTCATGCTTCTAGACTAGAATACCACCTTAACATTTTTCATACCAGAACGTTTTGATATACGAACGCTATTTGTGTTGTTTAAAGTAACTTAAAATATTTTTCTCGACCAAAAAAATGGAACTAAAACGTAAGTATTTTCACGCGATTATTTTTTATAACTATCGACTTGGACTAATTCATCAAGAGTGCAGAGATGAAATAAATTCAATTTTTGACGACCAAACTCCATCAAGGACCAAGATGAAATCGTAGAAGTCGTTCAAAATTAGTTTTTGTTCCTGAAACTATTGATTCTGTGCGCAAACTGATATTGCAAGATCGTTATGTAACCATTGTGAGATTGAAACAACTATGAATATTTCATTGTAAAAATTTTTTTCTTGTCGAAACCCACAAATGTAATTTGTCAATCGCTCAAAAATGGCTGGTGTCGATTGGTCGAGAGAAATTTTAAAATAATACGATGACAACGTTCCGAAGTCCGTCTATGATATCGCGACAGGTGATGAATTGTGGATTTACGCTTGTGAGTCGTCCGAAAGTAAACAGCAATCGAATGTGTGGGTGCTTCAGGATGCGCCAAATTCAACAAAAGTTGTTCGTGCAATAAGCACTTCCAAGCAAATAGTTGCCTGTTTTTTTATTTAACTAGACATATCATATCACTGAAACAACGCAAAACAGTAAATTCTAAATTTGTTTGCCATTTTTCTTTCAAGAAATCGGGAAAACCAATCACCGAAGACGGACTCTTCACCACGACAATGCAGCTATCACGCATCATCTGAAACAACTGCATTTTTGAGCACCCAAAACATCAAGTTGATAAGTCTTCCTCCATATAGTCTTAACTTGGCACTGAATACCTTCTTTTTATTCTCGTACGAATAATATAGTCAAAGAAGTCAACGTTTTTCGACACCTGAAGAGGGGGTTGATGCATTCAAAACGCATGTTTTGGAGATACTTCAATCAGAGTGGCAAAAGTGCTGAGAAAATTGGTGCAAACGCATGTAAAAATGTATAGGTCTTAATGGAGAATATTTTGAGAAACAGTAAAGCGATTTTCAATGATTAAAATTTGTATTTGTTCTCGAATCCCGAAATATATAGAAGGCTACCTTCATACTACCCCTTCAAACTTCCAGTTGAATGTATAGCGTACATATATGTATATCTGTCAATATAGTACGTTAGATGATCTAGCAAAATTAAGTGAACGTGGATATGCTACAGTATATTTCAAAAATTTATGAAATCGGTTAATGCTTTACCCCAACACCCATAATATAATGATTTTCGTTACTTTATTCCGAATATATTGATTTATCTTTACAAAATTGCTTGCTATGCTTGATGTGTCCCAGAGTATACTAGGGAGTAACGGCAAAAGATAATACAGGAGCCCAAATTTTCGCCTAACCTAAATACGTACAACCAATATACCTGTAAAAAATTTCATCCATTTTGAGGTATGTTACAAATTTTTACTCATAGCTGAATGTACTACAAAGATTTTCAACCTTTAAAATTAGGAGAGCATAAAATGTGCGGTTACGAAAGAATTAAAACATTCCTTACTACTGCTATATCTTTCCTTATCATTTTATCTAACCTATCGCTCATTAATTGGCCACAGAACTGACTTTGGAAACTGAAGCCACCAGCAGACAAAAAATAAAACAGAAAGTTCGATCAGAAATCCTTGATTTGGAAGAGTTTTGAAAAAAACCAAACAAATAAAATAGAGACCAGAAACCAAAGGATGGACTACATAAAGGGGTTTAACCAATTTCTGATAAGGGTTTCACAGTTTCGAAAAATCGAAATTTTTTTGTCTTATTAAATTCTATAACATCTTTAGAATATTGTTTTCAATTTTCAAGTTGATCCGACTAATAGTTTCGGAGATACAGCCTTTGAGAACTTGTGCGCTTTCAGCTAGCTAGGCTAACTGCGCCGTCTTTAAACGCGTTTTTCTTGAAACTTTGTTTTCAAAGTCGGTTGTCAAGATTTCTCGCGAACTACTCAACCAATCTTGATGAAATTTTACACAGATCTTCGAGATATCATTTACAAGGTCTTGAACGAAGGATTTTTTTTTTTTAATTACAACTATTTAAAAAAAAAAAAATGTCGAGAAATTTTCATCGATATTTGTATTTTTTTATAAAAACGTCTGCCAAAAATCCAATTTTAATTATTTTTTTCCTTCGTCCAATACCTAGTTTATTGTCTTTACTAAAACACGTATTTTTTATTTTATTGCAGATGATCCTGAAAGAAGTTCTGCTGACAACGCGGATGCACCTTTTTTCCGAGGGACTGCCGGAAATGGCGTGGTAATGACTGCCATTTTGATATTTTTTTTTGAAAATTTTACAAAATTTTTATTAAATATGAGGTGAGGTGATTAAATTTAGGTGCATATTTTTAAAGTATGGTATATTGGATACAATATTATATATGTATATCCTATTCATATGGTATAAAGCCAAACGGAAGCTTGAAAATTTTGAATTAGATATATGGGATATAGGTGTTGTACTGACCCTATTTTATCTATTTTTGGCATTACTACCTATTATTGGCTCTCTGAGATTCATTAAGGTTTTAACTTACAATCATCAATATACCATACACCAGAGGCGGATCCACTCTAATCAGTTACACCGACAAGCCCCCCGCCCCCCAAAAATTAAATGTTATACATTATTTCCATCTTGAGTGACAGCGAAGAAAAGGACAGTACAAATTTATATACATAGTTCCCCCAAAATTCTACACTGGATCCGCGCCTGCCATGCAATTGCCGATTGGCCGATATTTTCGATAAAAAGTTCTCAATAGGAACTGTGATTCACATATTAATAATATGGGGGTTTGAAATGTTTTGGTCCGATTTTAATAATTTTTGATCATAATGCCTCACACCTCAAAGGCATTATTCGTACAAGTTTTATCCTGATATATTGATGGGTTCTAGATTTATATACTGGAAAGTGAAGGAATCAGATAAAACTTAAAAAGGTGTTATATCGGAAGTAGACGTGGATTCGCTTGAATTCGCCCTTTTTCGCACGGTATCATATTCCCCACTTTTTAAAGATTTTCAAAAAACGTTTAATTTTGTATATTAATTTGGAATTTAGTTTGAGCACTTTATAGGTTTTCGAGTAATAGCATTTTGTGGGTGTTCGATTACGCTCATCTGCACTACCTATCCTCCCTGGATGCCAAGGAATATGAGTACCAAGCTTCATCAAGATAACTAAATTTTTACTCAACGCTTGCACGGTCAGACACAAGGCCAGACAGTCACTAGAATTTCAACTCGTCTCGTCATCCTGATCATTTATATATGTATATATAATCCTATATCTAATTCGATAATATTTAGGTGAACAAAAACATTATATTATGTAGCAACACGTTGCAAGTGTACTAAATTCTACTAAAATTTTCTCTAGAAGATACCGTTCTACGGTATCCTACGGTAGGAAAATGTATGTAAAATTGGATTTTCCCAAAATTTTGCTCGTTTTTGGCCTGTGAAAATTCGGTAAATTATTGTATGGAAAACTGTTGGCAGAATATCTATAAAAAACTCTATGAAAAACTTGATAACTTCTATTTAACTGATTATTTGCCTCCAAGTAAACTTCTTCTTCTTCTTTACTGACGTAGACACCGCTTACGACAGTACGCCAGCCGTTCCTCGTTTTCGCTGATTGGCGCCATTTAGAGATTCCAAGTGTATCCAGGTCCTTCTCCACCTGGTCTTTCAAACGGAGTGGAGGTCTTTCTCTTCCTCTGCTTCCGTGCCCGTCGAGTACTGCGTCGAATACTTTCAGAGCTGGAGGGTTTTCATCCATTCGGATGATATGACCTAGCCAGCGTAGCCACTAAACCATAAATCTTTCGCAAAATCTTTCTCTCATTCCATTCAAAAACCATCCATTCAAAAACTATTGAAATGCGCCAAAACACAGCTCATCATCAGCATCAACAACATTATTAAACAGTTACATGACACCACGTGGTAATTTAATTCCTTGCATTGCCGAGAAAAGTGTGGTGAACTCAATAAATAGCTTAAAAGCTATGCAAGCAGTACTGAAAGCAGTGAAGCAAGATAAACTTGTTACATTTAACAGTGTCGAACTCGAAGTTACAGTCTTTTATAACTGTACTTAAGTAAAATGAAAGTCGAGTACATATATATATATGTATGTATATATTTGGTTATTTGAATTTAAATGATTAAAGCATGAGTAGTCTTAGTTTATGAAGATGAAAAGCAAAAGTAAATTGCTTTATGAGAAATTTTATATTAAAAGCGTGATTTGTGTTTAAATATTCTAAAAAATATTTATTTCTTATTGCAAGTGTTTTTGTTTTCTTTTTGAACATTTTTTATTATTATAAAATGTTTATATTTGGAATTTATATTCAAGATATAAAAATATTATATTAAATGTGATTAAATGTTATAAGGGATATTTATTTTTTAAAGTAAGTGAAATTTTTAACTTTATTTTTTTCTTATAAAATATTAATTTTTTTGTTTGATATTCAGGATATATAAATATTATATTATACATACTCATATAATAATAATATTTAAATAATTAATAACATATTATATCACATTTTTAGCATGGAATATATCTATGTATGTATATACTTAATTTTTATTTATTTTCGCCGCTTTATACCTCAAAAAAATAATAAGTATAAAAAATTCTTCACTTGCTTTTATTTATAAAAAATATTTATAAAACCACAGAATTTCAAAAATTTTCAAGAATTTCAGAGTCTGTTAAAACATAGAAAACTGTTAACCATTGCCTTCCAGTTGAGTGCTGGAACATTTCCCCTCCTTACAACCTCACTCACATATCAATACTTGTGCTCTTTCGCTCAAAAAAAGCTCCCGAAACGCACACAATTGCAGCAGCCCTACACGAACTCGAGTCGAATTTCGCTTTTGCGCGCCTCGAAGTATATAATGAAGTCCGACTCACACAACTATTAACGCACAATTTTTAACTAAGTACTTATTTGTACACAAAATAAATGCCTGTAGTCGTATATTTTGCACATAAATGCGCCTGGCATGTAGGTATGTAGGCATGTAGGCGAAACGGTATGCTGTGCTACTTTAATATTATCTATGGCTGTGAGTACGCGTGTAAGTCTTGCGCAACAATTTCATGCTTCTTTCTTTTGTGCTGAGCACTATATTTTCCCATTTTAGATGCTGTGATAAATTCAGCTGCCAATGAGGTAATTTTCGCTTGGTCGCGCTAGGTGTCCTCCGCTGCCACCCACTTGAGATTCCCACTTCCCATTACACGCTGCCCGCAACCCGCTTTCGCACGTAGCAACAAATATGCCGCAGGCACTTTGCAAAAATTATTAGGAAACTCATTTTAAGTGTGCAAGAGGGCGCGAACGTGAGTAGCAACTACGTAAGTAAGTAAGCAAGCAAGCAAGTAGATGTGTAAGTACGCTTTTGTATATGTGTGTGTAGGTAAGTAAGTAAGTAAGTTGTATACAGCAAGTGCGCGTATAAGTAGTACTTCTGATGAGATTTTTTAGTAACGGCTTGCGGGTTTTAAAGAAAGGGGGCCATTGTGACTGTGTGGCTAATTAAAGGTATACTTTTGATAATGAATGGTTGGAGTAGGTTTTTGTTTTATTACTTTACTTTACTTTTGCTGCTTTACTTTGCCTTAGAGTACTTTAAGTTACTTTTTGTTTAGCATAATATTTTAATTGCTATTCGGAGGTGATTGTGTCTTTAGAATTTGACATCAAAATAACAAAACTAATTGACATAAGTCGGATATTCGGCGGTGATTATGTAATGTCTGCGATAAAGTTTGCATGCTAAACAGGAATGGGATAACAAGCGCTGCAAAATTTATGGCGAACTTGAGGCGAACATTTAAAGTGTAAAAATGTATAGATTGGAGGGTCTACTAGTAAAAAACACTATGCTTTTTTGTTATTTATTTGGAATTTTGAGGAAAGAATGTCAAAAGCAAGCAGTGTTGCATAGTATTGATGTTTAATAATAATAAATAAAAGTAATCATAGTAATAATAACTAAAGTAATAATAATAATTGTTATTATTCTTGTAATATTATTATTAATATTCCTAAAATCATAATAAATTTTAGTAATAATAATAATCAAAAAAAAAAAAATAAATAAAAAATTAATGCACTTTTCTACTAATATTTCACGCCGAACGCATTAAAGACATCCACATTTCTTCAAACTCTTTCATCAAAACGCCGTATCAAGCACATAAAACACGCCCAAACTGCAAGCTTTTATAGAATATTGATTTATTTAAAGTTCCGTAAAGTACATAGTCATAAGATGCTGCATATTTGCGTTAAAGAAATGTGTGTTTGCATGCTGCTTTAATTACCCTTTTATGGGAATTTTCTCAAATAAGCTTGTGTTTGTCAAATGCAGCTTTTTTGAAAGCTCTTTAGCATTGACTTACACCAGCGCAATGAAATTACAAAACTACTAACAAACAAAATCCCCCATTAAATTATCTCAAGGTGCCTTTTAGGTTCATTTAAGCTTTTAATAACGGGTTTTTCAATAAGAACGCTACAAGAGTTTAAAAAACAAGCAAACACGGTTTGGAATATTTATGACCAATAATGCACATTTTGGTTATTGACGAAGTCAGTCAGCCAGAAATGAGCCTAATCGCTGAAGATGATTTTTCGATGAAAATCCGAAACATTTTCAAGTTTTTGCTCAGCCCAATTCACGATCATACGACGGTTCTGGTGGTCAAACAGCTTCAGTTCGTGCGCCAAGTTGATCTTGTAAGGATGTAGGCCAAGATCTTATCTCAAAATTTTTGAGAACGACTTGGGAGAGACTGATTTGGATCTTTCTCAGTGGATGCGCTAGCGGCAGCAATATTCTCGACACTACAGGCACTTCTTTGTTTCACTAGCACGAGTACATTTTGTACTGTACCTGTGGATTAAAATTTTTCCACTAGACGCTCAGTTGTTGATCTGACAGGATGATTACGACGACCACAAATTGGACGCAGTGCTCTTAAAGTTGAGGAATAGATTTTAATAATTTTGACTGGCTCTTGGATCGTATATTTTCGATGATGTTATGGAAAACCTTACTGAAGAGAAATGTCAAAATGAGCGGATAAAAATATGGCGACCTATCGATCTACATTTGTAGTGTCCCTTTTGAAAAAAACGTTTTAACAACTTACGTCTAAAATTGTCGAAATCGGACAACAATTTTTTAAGGAGCCAGACATGAAATATGTGGACCCCACTGCATATTGTCGATTTTGTACCACACTTATCAGTGAAATCTTGAATTAAAATTCAGGGAGAAGATTTGTGTGGTAAAAAATATTTCCTCGGTTTTGGTCTTGCAAGTTGCGAGGGTATAAAATATTCGGCTACACGCGAACTTAACTCTTCCAAGTAAGGAAGATGTGTTAAATTCACTTTATATCGATGTCTTTTCAAGAATTACATGATTTTTACGCAAAATTTTTCCAAATATAAATCGATAAAAATCATTAATGCATTTGAGATGATCACAAAGGCTTCTAACACAGTTCTAAAACATTTTAGACTGATGAATAGGGCTCTGTAAAGTAATAACGTTCAATATAATCCTTTAATCCTTTAGAATAAGGCCCCAGCCAAAAGCTTAAATACTTATTTTATTCATAAAGGCGAAACTGTATTTTGTGTTTATTCTAATTATAATAATATTATTAAGTTATATTAATAAAATATGTAATCACAAATTAGTTGAAATATTTATACTACATATATGTATATGTCCATACACAATTATGCACCAAACGAAAACTAACCATTACATACCACAGCAATATTATTCAACTCGAATTCAACTCACCAAACACCAAATGAAAATACACCATTACATTCTACAACAATATTATTCAACTTGAGTTCAACTCTTTTAAACCAAGGTGTGTTTTTAAAGCAAACAAAATGAAGATTCGCACACGTAGCCGACATTTCTGCTCTGCTGTGGCTTTTGTGGCACATCCTGTATTTCAATTAATAAGCTTATTTTGTTCAAAGCAGGAGTATTTAACGAAGGCCTTAATAAAATTTATGGAGAGTTATGTATGTTAAGTTTGCTTTTTACCTCTAAATTCTTTTAATATGTGTCGCATATATTGTTTCTAATGAATGATATTGAAAATATGTTTTTAAGTGTCGTTGCTAAAATTATTATTAATGTTTGCAAAAATTTATTTATTATCAATCTTTAAAAATAATAGAAATTTGTAAAATAATGTTTGAATGATATATGTTTATGTATCTCAAGTAGATTATAATATATTTTCACCTTAAAAGGTAGCGTAACTTTTTCTGGTTCTTTTAAATATCGTACGTTCTTCAAGAGCAGCGCCAGAGAAATCGAAGAACGTCGTTCTCAAGTGAAAATAAATTAACATAGATATTATTTTACTATAAAAAGGGCCGAAAATCTTTCTGGTTCTATGAAATAACGTACTTTCTTCAAGAGCAACGTCAGAGAAATCGAAGAACGTCGTTCTAAAGTGAAAATAATTTAACATAGATATTATTTTACGACAAAAAAGAACGTAAATTTTTCTGGTTCTATGAAATAACGTACGTTCTTCAAGAGCAGCGTCATAGGAATCGTAGAACGTCGTTCTCAAGTGAAAATAATTTAACATAGATATTATTTTACGATAAAAAGGACCGTAAATTTTTCTGGTTCTATTAAATATCGTACGTTCTTCAAGAGCGACGCCAGAGAAATCGAAGAACGTCGTTCTCAAGTGAAAATAATTTAACATAGATATTATTTCACGATAAAAAGGACAGAGAATCTTTCTGGTTCTATGAAATAACGTACGTTCTTCAGGAGCAGCATCACAGAAATCGAAATAAAAATAGATATTATTTCACGATAAAAAGGACTGTATGTTTTGCTTATCCTATGAGAGAACATACATATGTATGTTCTTCCGGAACAACAGTTCTTATTGCAATGAAATGTAGCTCGATTTCATGGAACTTCATTATACATTAGAACGCTCTTCAGGAGTATCGTTGAAGAAATCGGCGTACGAAATACTCTGGAGAAATCAAACACTTCGTTCTTCCTATCGAAATCACAAATATGGTGTGTTGCCATGAAATATATCCAAATTTTATTGAACTTTACGATATGTTTTATTCTCAGTATTATTTCACGCTAATAAGTACCTATGAGAAAACGTACGATCTTTCGGAATATCGTCAAATTATTAACATATTTTATTTTAAAATTTGCTCAAAATCGTACATATTTCTGCTTTTGTGACAGAACGTACGTTCTCTGCAAATATCGTTAGATGAAATGCAAAGAACATCATTCTCTAATGAAAATCAATTAACATAAATATTATCAGAGAATGTTTATCATAGAGAAGGTTTACATCGCCGAGAACGTAAAAATATTTTACGTTAGCTCGGTCGAGATGAGGAAGTTTCACCATTGCTAGCTCGGCAGGAGAAATCTTAACAGTTGCACTTGAACAGAGCTGAGCATTGAATAAAAATTATGCTCAGGACTATATAGTATATTGTTGTTACAGACGTAGATATGTATGTTAGCTATTTTGCTTATATTTTTATACGTTTATATGCAAACATGTGTACTCATTTGAATTCGCATATTTATAAATACAGGTACAATTGAATACATTTTAATTTATTTACTTTTTCAAAGCAATATTCGCAATTAATGTAAAAATAATGCCTATTTTTTAATTATTCCTTGTATTTTATACAACAAAAACAATAAACATTGCTGTATAAAAACAAAAATCATTTCAAATAGCATCTGCGCCGTCACAAGTAAATATGGCAGCCAAATAGTCGATGCCAAAATTTGTAGAAAAACACACAATAACAACATTTAAATGCATAAACGCAAGCGCACTTTCAACATGCAAACTCGCTTCATTCATAAAAGCAAATGGTGTCATCTCCGCGAGCATGCCTTTGCCTATAACCGCCTTTTCGCGACGATGGCAAAAGCTAAAAATCATAAATTGAAGAATTTCTGATATTATTCTAGAAAGGAAAACTGACAACCCCGCAAAACACAAAATGAAGAGACAAAAATGGCAACATAGTTCTTGTTGACTTAAATCATTTGTCAATTGTAAAATATTTTTCCGTGGCTCACAAAAATCCACGTCGATATGTATGCACGCTCATACGTATGCATAAAGACATATTTACGCAAGTTTATGACGAAACTGTTAAAGCGGCGAGGGAAGCGGAGACCATGGGCGATCGTTCGCTTATTTTTTCGGCACAGCTCGGATTTTCTACCAACAATACAATGTTGTGAAGCTTTGTGGCCGCGTCAGTACTTCCACTTCGACTTCTGATATAATATCAAAACTTTTAATGACCGAATCAAGTAAATATAAAAATTTATAACTAATTACCATAAACTTACATATATTAAATACAATTTACATAATAATAATACGAACCTTACCCTTAAATGGTTCTATGGAATCATCATGAAATTTGCCAATTTTAACACACTTAAATGTATATACTATGCATATATGTATGTATATATATGTATATACTTAAGTATATGTTTTGGTACCAAATATATACCGATCATCTAAAAATTGTAAGCAGTCGTTTGCGCATAGTACATGAGCTAATCTGTAAGCGTACATTCCTTAACATTGCAATTATCATTATTTTTCTCATTTAACACTGCTATTTTCGTCTCCGCTGATGTAAAACTCTGGTGAAATACGCTTATAATTTGGCTGTGGTGAAGCTCTGTCATCTCTGCCGAGTACCCCTGCGAAAAGTTACGATATTTAAAACGAGAACCTTCTCTATGATAAACGTTCTCGGTTTTTACGTTCTATGATCGTATATTTTTTTCTTGTTATGGCAGAACGTTTTCTGCAGGTGTCGTTAAATGAATGCTAAGAACGTTGCTCTCTAGTGAAAGCTTATTTTACGCTCTCCCTTACGAAATCATAAATCTGGTATAAAAATACCCCTAAGACGAATTTACGGTACGGATAAAGCTCAAAAGCAGACAGCGTAAAGTATTTTACGTTCTCTTCCCAAAGTACGTTAAACGTTCTGTATAGTAAATAGATATCGTTTTTCCGTAGCTTTTGAGTAAACTGTGGAGCAAATAGATATCGTACATAGTTCCGTGGTGCCTTAACACATTACTCGTTACTATTAAATCGGAAACAGACGGATTTCAAATTCAGAGAACGTATAAAGTTGAGAATAAGAAAATGTAAAGTATTTTCTCCCTATAAAGTACATTGTACGTGTTCTGTAGTAGATAGATATCGTACTAATTTTTCAAATATTATAAAGAACATGTACATAACAATAAGTAAGAAATGTTTTATATATCCATAAGTAGCTGCGCTTCGAGAGTAATTTTTGTAATATTTTTAATATAACTACATACACTTTCCACAAAAAATTTTAAATGCTAACTTTTAACAGGTCAATTGAAAGTCTCCGGCCTATCATAGTAAAATAAATTTTGTTGGCAAAATTCGTTTTTTTATTCAATATAGTTCTCTTTAATCGTGATACACTTACTATAGTGTCCCTTCAACTTTTCAATACCATTTTTATAGTACGATTTGTCTTTTGCTTCAAAATTGACCTCAATTTCGGCTTCTTCTTCGTACGATAGGAATTTCTTTCCAGTGAGCACTGTTTTAAGATCTGAGAACAGGAAATGGTCATTGAGAGCTAGATCTGGAGAATACGGTTGTTACAGGACAAATTTGAAGTTTAACACACGATTTTTGCCATCGTTTTCTCTAACTTGTGACTCGATGTATTGTCTTAGTGAAGAAGCACTTTCTTTTACTTCAAATGCTACCGGTTTTCAGCAATTTTGTTCTTTAAAATGTTCAATAACGCTATGTAAAAGTCGTTGTTGATGGTCCTTCTTTTTTCATAGTCCGTGGGCATTCTAAAATACAGACTCCAGAACTTGACCAACCGATTATTACGTTTTTTCTTTTCTTTGGAGAAAGTTCATTGTATGTAGTCCACTCGAATGACTGTCGATTGGACTTCGGAATGAAATGATGGAGCCATTTTTCATCTATTGCCACATATCGATTGAAGAACTCAGCTTTTTTACGCTTAAACATCTCTAAACACTGCCACCAATCATCAACTCGTCATTGTCTTTGGTCAAAAGTGAGCTCGCGCGGCACTCGCTTTGCTCTCTGAGAAAGCTCGCATAATCAAATATTCGTGAATGATATGATGTACACGTCCAATTGATATCTTGAAGGTGCAAGGCTCGAGCAACTTCAGTTTGCGGTCATCCAAAAGTTTTTGGTTAATTTTTTTGATGTTTTCGTGGATAAGAACATCTTTTGGGCGTCTACTGCGATCACTGCTCATTTCGCTTCATCCTTGAAGATTGAGTCTTCTGGGGCAGTGTCCGGTTACTCGTCATCAAGCCAAGTTTTTGCTTCAATTGTGTTTCTTCTTTTCAAAAAGCAATATTTTATCAATTCACGGAATTCCTTTTTAATCATTTTTTCACATTAACAAAGTTGCTCCTCTAAAAATTATATAATTCAAAAACTAACGAACCGGCAGCTGTCAAGTATATACTTGCGCTTTTCTGCAAGTTAGGGTTAACTAAAACTCATATGGATTTAATTCTAGTAGTGCCATATACATACATGTCAGTGTGGAGACTTTTCAATCCTGTTATTTTATAATTATAATATACATATATACATATATATATACAACTTTGAAGTTTTTTTGCTGTTCATGGGATTAGAGTCCCATATTTCTGAAAGCTGATTCTTATGTAAAATTTAACGAGGAATCGAATAAAAATGACAATTTTGAAAAAAAAGTGGGAGAAGAGCACAAAAACCCGGATTTTTTGGAAAATAATGTTTTTTTTGGATTTTGAACGTCAACTTTGAATTTTTTTTGCTGTTCATGGGATCAGAGTCCCATATTTTTGAAAACTGATTCTTATGTAAAATTTAACGAGGAATCAAATAAAAATGTCAATTTTGAAAAGTGGGGGAAGAGCACAAAAAGCGGGATTTTTGGAAAAAACATAGTTTTTTTGGATTTTGAAACTTTTTTTGGATTTTGAAAATATTTTTATCAGAAAGCTGAGACTTTTTTACATAAAATTGAATAACTTCAAAATTTTTTTTCACTCCATTTTGAAGTCGTTAAAAAATAAAAGAAAAAGTCATTTTTTTGTTTGATCTCAATTTTAAGTGCGCACCAAAAAACACTGGAGCAACTTTGGCCACTAAAAAGTTTACAGATATTCTTATTTTAGTCTATATTATGATATTCTAAAGTTTCGTCAAAATCGGAGAACCACGGGTACAAAACCATGTCGCCAATTGATGGAATGGCCCATATATATATACATACATATATATTATCACCTAAAATGCAAAACAGCAATTCATGAAACATAATCGAAAATCGCTGTCAGATATAATAACCATTTTATAACCAAAACTTAAAGTTTGTTTCAATATAAGAGGTTTCTATTATAACGTTTTTCCGTTGCAGGTAAACTTATGAAAATTGATGTTACGTTATTTTGCATTTCGGCGACGGTAAGTACTTATGTAAATACATATAAGGTGTGTTCTAGAAATAACATTAATTTCTCGATATAGATAAAATAAACATTATATTCTCTTTGATATTTATTATTCATTCAAAATTTGTTCCATTAGACTCAATACAACGTTTGAAGGAATCAAACAGTTGATACTTTTTTAGTTGTAATTTTAACGTCTGTCAGGCAATTTACAAGAAGTGAAATGCATTTGAAAGAGAATGAATAAACAGAAATCGCTGAGTTTTTTATTATTTCGGCAACACACCTTGTTTATGTATGAATTCCAAAGGTTTTACAACAATCTTAAACCAAGCATGATATTTAAACTGTTTGATGTTGGAGTTACTAAATATTTTTTGTAGTTTGCTCTATCCTATATATGTTCCAAACCTTCACGAAACTTTGCTGGACTGCAATTTTAGAAACACTTCCAATAACTTCAGTATTCTTTATATAAATCTGTTAGGCTGGTTCGTGGAAGAGGTTTCCCAAAGCAGAAGCTTTCCTCACTCAGTTTTAACAAGTCAGTAAATCAACCTTGAACTCTGGAAAGCACTTGTGTGTAAGTTCACGCCGTTTTAAGTAACTTTTCTGAGTTAACGTCACAACCTTGAACCCTAGAGGACATTTGAACTTTAAGTTCATTTCGCTTTAAGTTACTCTTCTGAGTTAAGATCATCACCTTTAACTCTATGAAGCATTTGAACTTTAAGTTCATGAAGCTTTTAGGGGCTTTTCTGAGTTAAGGTCACAACCTTTAACTCTAGAAAGCACTTGAAACCATTTTAAGTGATTTTTCAGAGTTAAAGTTACATGTTCGTGAGAGTTACAACAAAGCGCTTAAAGTCGAAAATTAAAGTAGAGTGAGCTTCACACTTTCAACTCACTCACATAACGGTTGGACACAGTAAAAGCTTAACGCCACCTCAGGGAGCAACAACATTATAATTTTGACAGCTGAACAGCTGACGCACTCCCAAAGAGCGCACAGCTACAAACAACAAGGACTGCAGGCGAACAATTACAATAATAAAAAAGCTCAGCAAATACGTAAAAGTCAAAATTATGACACGAAAAAAGTACGCGAGTTCTTTGAAATCAGTACAACTTTACATACCTGCATTAGGCTACCGAGCGCCTTTGTTTGTTTGGACTATGTTGTGAACTTTTACACGCTTGCGGGCGCTTGCAGCCGAGCGCTCCACAGCGTACGACGACAGTTGTGAGAGTTGTGGCATTGGTGTCGGTGTCATGCAGTGACGTGACGCACTCAAAGCAAGACAAGGGCCACAGATAACACCAACAGAAGTCACTGTTGCTGTACAACGTCAACGCAAACGACGGCGAACACTTTGACGCGCTCTCTATTTCCATTCTTTCACTTACTTTATTACAACGGACGTGCGGGTGTTTGCTTTTCCTTTGTCTTTTGACCATGTTCAGGTTGATTTGTGGCTAAAGCTGCTTTGTGCTGGCAGCGAATGTGGCACGCTCGTGACAAGCGAACAAAATAACAATGGCGAAACAGGCGAGTGATTAAAAATTACTCATACGCCTTTGGGGGAAAAGTGAACTAAAGACTTTTTTGTGTGAAATAGAAAAAAAAAATAGAATTTAGCTAAGGTGCAGAAGTGAATAACCTTAAGAAAAATATTATCGAAAGCACACGTTTGCTTGGTGCGCGCACAAAAGTAGGCATTGAAAATGGTAGGCAGCGCCATTGATTAGCGTTAATTCGCAGTGCTTGGTTTATGCTTTGTTGTGCCACCACAACAATGTGTGTCTAAGTGTTTGTGTTAATATATAAAGCAATTTGCTATAAGTGCTGTGAAAATGGCAAAAACTTAACAAACAACGCTCGAAAACTTCTTTTCCCCAAACATATGTAATTCTTGATGCATACTTTGCGGCGCTTAACAGCATTGAACCACCACGAAATCCTTGACCTGAACCAATGCCGACGCTGAAACTGAAACTTCAACCGAACCAAGGCATATCGACGGCAACCAGACAAGTTCATGTAACACCAGCAACAACAACAGAAACAGAAACATTAGCACAACTGTAATAACAATAACAAAGACGGAAGTAGCAGCTACAAATCACACAAACAAAAACTAATAAGTGCACTAATGTCTAAACCAAAGTTCGCCAACAAAATATATAGATTTCCTGCTAAAGACATCCCGCAGCTGGGAAAACTGCACACATTCCCATGCAAATGGATGCCTGTCGGCAGCGGCTCCGTGTTTGCTACGCTGTACGTCGCAAAGTTAAGGCACACAGCGCTTACATAAAAGATAATAACGGCAAATTAAGTGCAACACAGCCAACGAACGCAGTCATAAACCGTACAACAACACTAGCAACAACAGCAATAACAACTGCACTCGGTTTAGCGCTTAAGCCAGCAACAAAAGCGCACAGCAGCCACAACAGCGCGTCAGCTGTGCGTCGCCTGACAAGCTCAGCGTATGCGTGTGGAGGACCACAGCGGCCAGCGGAGGTGAAATCTGTGCAACGCCAGTGCAAGTGCAGCGCACAAGCACAGCTGTCACTGGTGGCAATAAACGTTTGCGCTTGCAATTACAGAGGCGGAGCAGAACCCAGCGCTCGCGTCCACCTGACAGCCACCCGCTTCACATTGAACCTGCTTTACCACGTGTTTGTTGCTGTTGGTGTAGCCTTAACGGTATTGCTACAACGTTACTGCGTTGGCAAGGCGCAAGCTTGTGGCAAACGCACACAGACGCATTTACCGTTAGCCAATTCATTGCGGCTGGCTGCTGGAAAATCCCATTGGCCGCAAACGCTCCACACGCCGACAACAATGGGCTCATGTTTCGGGCGCTGCGTGTCGAAGGATGCTAATGGCGGCGGTGTGGCCTCCACCGCAACATCCTGTTTGTGGTAAGTGACGCGCGTTCGCGCTTAATTAAAATGTAATTGCGACGGCGGGGTGAGTTTCAGTATCATGAGCGTGTGTGTGTGAAGTCGAAAATTTATACAACACAGCACACACATTCACACATATTATTGCCATTTTGTTATGTCGCTATGCGCCAAATTGGTAGTTAATTAAATTTGATCTAATTTAGCACAAGTAGCCTTATACACACACATACATAGCATACCTTTCTTTGTCATGCAGCTTCACGCGCTTATTGACATGGATACCTGTTTTAATGGAAATTTTTAAATAAAAGCACTCAGCAACATTAAAATAACGCCGGAAAAAAGTTTAAGTAGGCAAAAATTGTCTCGTATAAGGGTGGACCAAAAAACATATTTCCACCTTTTCTACTTAGATATCGTGATTTTTTTTTCCGAAATGACAAAAAACCAGAAATATCTTAGAAACTATAAGACTTATCACAAATAAAAATAGTTTATATACAAGAACTTGCTTTTGTTCGGTCGGTTTGTATGGCAGCTATATGCTGTATGCTGTACTATTACCTCGGTAAAAAATCTGTGCCAAATTTCGTGAAAATATCTTCTCTAATAAAAAAGTTGTTTATACCGATAATTGATTTTGATCACTCAGTTTGTATGGCAGCTATATGCTATAGTCATTCAACATGAACAATTTGTTCGGAGACTGTACTATTGCCGTAGATAATAGCCCTTACTGAATTTCGTGCAGATATCGTTTCAAATAAAAAAAAAAAAAATTTCATAGAAGATGTATGCTATAGTGGTCCGATAGAGGGATTATATTAGAGGGAAAAGGACGTATACAAAATTTTAGAACGATATCACAAAAACTAGTTCGCGTAAATACGGACGGATAGAGGAACAGACGAACAGACAGAAAGACATGGCAACATTGACTCAGTTCCTCGAGTTGATACTTTATATACATATTTTATAGCATTGCCGACGTTTCCTTCTAGGTGTTACACACTGCAAGGCAAACTTAATAAACCCTATTAAGGGTATAAGAAGATTATGATAAAGTCTGAGTTCTTAATATTAATATTAAAAGATGGAACATTGTGATTTTTGATTTTTTCAGTCTCGACCTCCCAAACGCAAGACAGTTAAGAAGGAAGTGTTGAGTTATTCCACCTCATCTTCTTCCATTCTGCTTTTGCGTCTGATAAGATTCCCAACCTTACAACCTTAGACGACAATAGGGCAATGGCCTGTCAAAAGGCCCACAACAAGGGACAGGCTGGCCATACTGAGGGCATGGAAATCATTATATCATTGCTGTCGGCCTTGGGCCAAAAGGCTTTTGCGACAGCGCATGTATGTATATGATGACTCCACGCTGGCCAAGCTGTTAATAAGTTCAAGTCTAGTATCGCTATTTGAGAGAATGGTCACTTCTCCGAAGAAGACTGCACTTCAGAGCAGTAGATCTGCTGCTACCTTAATGACTACAACCTCGGCTTGAAAGACACTGCAATAGTCAGGAAGTCTGAAGCTGGAGTTGATAGAGGGCTCCTAACAGTAAACCCCTTCACCACATTTTTCCCCCCAATTCTTTGATCCATCGATAATAACCTCTCCTCCAAAAGCTTCTTCCCACCCACAACTCCCTTACCAGTATATTGACAAAGAAGGAGCCGCCAGAGTTCGATTTGACGACGTCATGATCCAAGTGATCCGGTATGAAGTCAACGAGTATTCAGACAGACTTTCAAATCCATACACCTTCCGACGATGTCTACGGGCACTATGTGCAAGATGGGGTTAGTGCCATGGTTGGAGTGGACCCTAGTGCACCATACATGCTGATGAGCGCTTTCCCTTGAACGCTTTCGAGTTTCTTTGCAAATGTTGTCTTTTCTAGAGCCCTCCACCACATAAAGTCTCCATAGAACATACATAATGGTCTTGACTATGGTGTCATAGAACCAAAGGACCACTTTCGGCCAATGGCTTCTCTACAGCAGCATACGGCAATCTATGCTTTGATTGCTCTCTCTTCGATATTCGGCTTCGATGAAAGCTTCCTATCCAGGATGAGCCTTAGATATTTCACTGTATCTGCCGGTTGCAGACGGATGTCTCCCGGGATCTTGCATCTTCTAGTAAATATAACCATCTCAGTTTTATTTGGGTTGATAGCGAGACCACTTCAACTCAAAATCAAAAAGTAATGAAAATTAGTATTTTTGGCTCACCCTAAAATGAAGTATATATGTATAAAGTACATTAAATATTTATATTTGTGTATATATGTCCACAGCATCTCTTCCTTGGCAACAAGGTAATGTGAGTAACTGCCCTCCACATCCCATAATTGCTTGATTGCTTTGGCATCACTTGCCATTCCACGCAACTCGCCTCAATACTCATCACTTTGTGATTTGTCTACTTTCTTTTACGCAAGTGAAATTTATTCAACGCCTTCGCCTGCAGCATCCACTTAGATACCTCCTAGCAGCTCCTCGTATATTCATTGTATGACCTTCTAGTATCACATTTCTATTTGAATCACTTCACTAGAGAATATTTTCATATATCTTTGTATGCAAGTAAGCATATTAGGGATGTGGCTTTTTGCAGAAAAGTATTTATCTTGTGATGTACATATGTCTTCATTTTCTGTATCTTCCACTGGGGCATAGGACTAGGTTGGTTAATTTCTGCCAAATCGGTTTTGTAGGCTGCCTGAGTAGGGCTTCTTCTCTATACATGGTTACTCCTTGGAGACATTCCAATCTTTACGTTTTAACCCATGTTGAACTTAACCTTATTCGATCTTGTAGATTTCGTGCTATAGTTATAATCGCAACTTAACTTAACACAAAGTAGTAGCAGATCTCCGCGAAGTCTGTGGACGATACCGTTGGTGTACTGGGAGCACCTACGCTGTCGTGGCTACAACATGAGTTTATCAGCTAGCAAGAGCGGGTAGTGAATATCACAAAAGAACTCACCATGTCGCTGAACGCATTATGGAATTATCAGGAATTCAGTGCATCCCAAAAACTCTCTGAAAATATTTCATTTAACCGCTAGACCCTATTGGATTGCTTATTGGTTATTCCCAGTTATTCTAATATCTAAAAACCTTTCACTATCCGCAACCTGACAGGTCTGGTTTCCTATGCCTCAGCAGTCGCAGATTATCCCGACTCCGCGACCTGACTTATGTCCCTAAATTTTCCACTTTCCTTAAAAGGCAAAACGCAAAGTACCAAATTGTAAAGGAACCTCTCATCTAGTCCCTCCGATTATTTTCACTTTCTCCTACAAATAGCTACTTATATTATTTCCGACAAAGTAAGTAACCCCTAATGTTCACTGCGCCAAGTATTTACAAACTTGTACGTACTTAGTAACGTCAGCGTCTCTCTCTCAGCCCTCTTATCACAACCTCCACTCTGCGTCTTTCCCTAGCTTTCTTTAATGTGTCTGTCTTCCTTCATAAAATAAAGTAAACTCTCTTTTATAGATATTCTTACTCATGCCACGCATACAACTTAATTAGACTGTGGTAATTTCAAATGCACTCAAAGGCATCTTTAAGCAGAAACATTGTGAATTAAAGTCTGTGATAAAATTCTTGGCATTTCGGCTTTTGATGAGGACTGATTTATTTATTTTCTTAAATTTTGTTGGTTTAAGGCTTTGTCCGATATTACAAAGCGACACAGATATGGCATCTGCAAGGTCATGTTAATTGGAATGAGATTTTAACGACTGTTTGTAGTTCCACAGCTTTTACGTCCGTGGAGCTTAGCTTCAATAATGGAGGCGATTGCAGGCAATTCTTAAAGACTAAATCATGAATTAATACCTGCACACTCTTGAAAATAAATATAAGAGAATTACAATAATGTTAAATAGTACCCGAACGAACCGATGTACAAGGTTTGTCTGGAAAGTAATAGAACTGAGTCGATTTAAAATAATTTATTTAACCAATCGTTACAATTCTTTAAAAACTTTCAAAGTTGGCTTATTCTGCGTCGATGCAGTGCTGTCAGCGCGATTTCCGGCTGGCATTCTCCGGAATAGCCTTGAGAGCCGTGGTGCATGCTGCTTGGATCCCCTCTGTCGTCTCAAAATGCTTACCTTTCATTGGCCTTTTCAGGCAAGGAAACAACAAAATTCCGGGGGCACATCTGGGCTGTAGGGCAGCCACGGAAGCGTTGGAATGCCGACCTTGGTTAGGCGGTGTGAGCCGGGCCGTTGTCGTGGTGCGATTCCAATCGGCTGCGATGTCTTGTCGAACCCTAATGGCCCTTTGCTTGAGTGTCTGTTGTCCAAGTCCATATCATCCAATTCGGCCTTAAAATATTAATTTCTCGGGTTGAAATAGTGACTCATGGAGTAAGTGTGGATTTCTGCCTGACTAATAATGCACATTTTGATTATTGACGAAGCCATTCAGCCAGAAATGAGCTTCATCGCAGAAGATGATTTTTTAATGAAATTTTTTTAATGAAAATCATCTTCAAGTCGTTGCCTAGCCCAATTCTCGAATATATGATGATACTGGTGGTCAGGCGGCTTCAGTTCTTGTGTCAATTTGATATTGTAAGGATGTCGACCAAGATCTTTTCGCAAAAATCGACACAACAAACATCGCAGAGATGCCTAGCGCTTGAGGACGACGTGTGAGAGACTGATTTGGGTCTTCCTCAATTGTTGCGCTAACGGCAGCAATATTGTTGACACTATATGCACTTCTTTGTCTCACTGACACGACAACATTTTGTAATGTGCCTGTGGTTTCAAACTTTTGCACTAGACGCTCAGTTGTTGTTCTGACAGGACGATTATGACGACCATAAATTGGACGTAGTGCTCTTAAAGTTGATGCCATTGACTCCGATTTTCGGTAGTAAATTTTATTAATTTCGACTCGTTGTACGAACGTATATCTTTCCATGATGAAATGGCAAACCTTACTGAAAAGAAATGTCGAAAAAAGCGGAAAAAATACGGCGTCGTTTGCTGTCCGTTTCTGCCTACTTTTGTAGCCTTTCGATTGAAAAACCCGGTAGTATAGTCATTAACAGTTTTCTATTGAGCTCTGCAACTGTTAGTCAGCATAATGAGAATTTCTCCTATCGGGACCCATATAGGGTCACATATCGTTCCATACTTCTAACTTCTTTCAGATGACCGTCAAAAATTTTCGGACACTTGTTTTTCGTTCTTCACCGAAACTAATAAAAAGTTCATGAAATGGCCGTCTACCGTTCCCAATACGAAACGAACCCGAATAAATATCCAGCCAAAGACTTTTAACTACAAAAAGCCAAACATTACTTGGAATTTACTTGCTGCTTTCTCTACCCATAAGTTCTCTCAAATCAATATTATCACCTTGGGGTAAAAGATTCAGTAAATTTTTGAGACGTACATGTGCAGTTCGGCAAATCCTAAAGAAAAACTTATCAGAACTGAAGTAAGCTTTCCAAAATCCATATTACAAAACATAATTCCACAAAGTTGGGTTTCCACGGAATCGAACTCGAATGCTGCATTTCTTCAATCCGAAACTAAGCACAACCGATCATCCCACTTAACGCTTTTGGCAAGATTCCCAAAAGCTTTGAATAAATCAAAACTTACTACCAGAGCTAGATACAAACCTTAATTGGGTCACTGCTTGCAAAAGCTCTTAGCCAACCGCAAGCCGCACGCTGCCATGCGCTTGCAGCGATGAGCAGACACAATAGATTTTTGGCACTCTGCGTAGGATAGTGAACGGCCGCGCGGCGACCCCGCGAACCTTTGCTTAAAATAAACACATAAATAGTTTTTATCTCGACAGACAAACACACGCACACACACATAGACACAAAAAACAAAAACCGCACCAAGTGCATCTTCAACCACAATCCGATGAGACACACTTGAGCTGCATATGAAAAGCCTAAACCGACGCAGATTTACTCGACTGCCAAGTCGCTGAGTTAAAGAGAACGGAGGAGTGCGGATGTTAGATGGCGAGCATACAAATGTTTTATGCTGTGCTGTGCAAATACTCAAGGGTTCAGTGGCCTAAAAGTATACTACAAGTGGCAAAGCCATGCAACATGTTTTGCCGTCGTGGCGCAACAAGCGATTGCGGGAAGGGGCGCTGGCGACAGCGGTGCTCATTAACTGCTTTGTTTGGCAGCGAGGCGTGTTTAGTGCTATCATTGCAACCTCTGTTTCGTTGGCAAATGTCATAACATATGCCTTATTTCCATTAATACATGACTGCACAGCTAAACAAATACGAGTGTGCACGATTGCATTGTGTGTGTGTGTGTTGATGGCGATTTTTATTTGTTTTCACCTCTTTAACGCGTGCTTTGCATTCATTGTTGAGCAGAGTGTTGTCTACTTGTAGGCGTCGGCAGCAACATGCAACAGATGAACAAGAAGCGGAACTCGTGTCGAATGCGAGCGACAAATGCCCGAGAGAGAATTTCATATATCGCATTATTAAATTCAAAGCGAAGGTGAGTGTGAAAGTGTGCAAAGGAAATTAATGAAATATTAAAAATACAATTTTATTAACGCTTGCATTGGCATTATTCTCTTTCGTCTTTAGCAAAAGCGGCCACAGTTTATTGACAAGTTCTGGGAACAACAGGATATGCAATACACGAAATTACCCAATAGAAATGGCACCGAAGGGTAAGAAAATATAGTCGAATATTTTTGTTTCTCTCCTATTCGATCGATTTTTATTTTTATTTGGTAGAGGCAAGCTTCAAAACGCAAGACCATTGGCTATAGGATGAATATGTTGCTTCTTGCCGAACATACTAACTCCTAACTCTTTCGTAGACAAGGAATTGGGCTGTACAAGTCCTTTATTTCAAATTTTTAAATTTATATTTGTGTTTTTAGGACAATTGGTTTTTAAGAAAAATAAAACGCATGTAATTTAATGACATGGCCAAACTTTAGCTTTGTTAAAGGATGATCTAAGTAAAGATACTTTTTCCAATAGCCTTTTTTTGATAGATCAACAATGAGTTGTGTCAAGCGGTCATGTTATTTTTGTTCAGTATTGTTCGGCATTTCTTCGAGGAAAGACTTACGCCTGAACAAGGTTTACAAATCGCGTTCTGTAAAGAATATGTTTCGCACGCTACGCTCAACTTTTGGTCAACATAATCGCCATTACACGTCTTGACACCCACCATTCGTTATTAAATAATATTCGACAGAATATATTAAGTCCAGCACGCAATGAAGAAAATATTTGTATAGCAGATGGAGCGAGAGTGTCCACGAAGACCGTGGCGAGTCGATTCGGCGCCGTTCGCAGGAACTCGGACTGACGTATGGATCCTCTTGGCGCATTTTACGTTGAGATCTTAAATTGAAAACGTACAAAATACTGCTTGTAAAAGAACTGAAGTCGCTCCACCTTCCCAAACGGCATAGCTTCGCTCTATGGGCTCTTGAAATGTTCCAAGAAGATCAAACGTTTTCGAGACAAATTTTGTTCTGCGATGAGGCCCATTTCAGACACAATGGGTGTGTAAATAAGCGAAATTGCCGCATTTGGGACGGAGAATAAACTGAAGAGATTCAAAAGCTGTAATTTCATCCAGAAAAAACAACGGTATAGAGTGGTTTGTGGGCCGATGGAATCACCGCTCCATATTTCTTCAAAAATAGTGAGAACGTAACCGTCAATGGCTACCGTTATCACGCCATGATAACCAACTATTTGATGCCTGAAAGAGAAGCTTGTCATCTCAGCGACAAAACATCATGCGTGTCATTCGCAGTTACCAGTCAAAATGCTCGAACGAGTCATCGAAAACTGAACTTAACGGATGGAACATCTAAGACGTAGCCACGGTCAAAATTTGAAAGAGATAATCTTCAAAAGACAAATACCGAAGAATGTTCTTTCGAATGATAACAAACATTTCCAAAAAGTTTGAGTTTTCGGGTTTTTCTTTTAACCTCGAAATGGATCACCTTTTACAAAGGCAAGGGTTTGCCATATATTTTGAAAATGAGCTAGCTCGTATAAATTCCAGCTGAGAGTTAAAATTTTCGACCACTTTTTGCAGCAATTGTGGCCGTGTGTCGGCAATAACTCGCCGAATATTGTCCTCCAAGGCTTCAATCGTCTCGAGCTTACCTGAGTACACAATAACCTCACAAAAAATAGTCCATCAGTGCTAAATCACACGATTTTGGAAAACACGCCACAGGCCCATGACTCGAGTTCATGTGCTCACTAAAAGTTTTCTTCAATAAATTGATTGTTTCGTTGGCTATATGGCATACAGCGTCGTCATGTTGAAAACAAAGGTCGTTCACATTAGCATCCTCCAATATAAGCACGAAAAAGTCATTAACCATGGCTCTGTAGTTTTTCTCATTCTTGTAACATTATGGCTGGCTTCATTTTTGATTAAGTATGGAACAATGATTCTCCATTTAGCACATCAAACAGTCCGGATCTGCGGCCATCTCATTCTGGTCCATCTGACGAACGCTACATGGTCGTTCGGCTTTAATACTTACACGAGTTCGATTTTGGAAGCTCGCAAACCAAGATTTTTCTGCAAATTAGATGGGCACAGCTCCAATCATATCGGACGATGGCGAATGATTTCATTCGGTCTTCAAAGCGCGGTGCGTCGTGAAAACCGAACAAACACCTCTTCTTATTCTTAAAGGATTGGTTATTATCGTAGTTAACGCCATTATCGGCATTCCACCAGCTAAAAATAGAATCTCTCGCAATCTCCACACACAAAGAATCTGTTTATTTAGGGAACTGTGCTGAACTGTGTGAAAATTAAAAGCCGCTTGTCTACCAAATTATAAGAAGAAGTAGAATAGTATATAAGAATTTTCATAAATGAATTTCTTTAGTTAATTGTGTATTATTTTTAACACTTTTTCCATAAGTTGAAAGAACGCGAACGCCTCACACACTTATTAAACCGAAATATTCTTTTTCCCCGCAGCCTCTCCGACATTCAACTACAGAACCTCGACGTACACAATTTACTCAGCAACGCTATTCTCGCCAAGGAGTCAGCGCTCAATTACCGCCTGACTGAAGCTCAATACGCCGCGGCCAGCTCGCGCGCCAGTTCCTCGCTCGATCTGGAATGGGAGCATGAGTACGCACACATGCGACAACTCTATCAGCCGCCACCGCATACGCATCGCAGCACGCAATCCCTACTACAAGCCAGCACACTCAACAGCAACAACAACCTCGCGCAATATACCAACGGCAACAACACACCGTTACATCACCTACACACACTCAACAATAATCACCACACGCTGGGTCTGGACAAACGTAGCCACACTTACGACAATCACCCGCTGCACGTGCACCTCAACAATCCATGGCAATACCTAAGCAACGACGATGAGCAGCTCAGCTCCTTAGCTTCATACTCGCAATCGATGTCGCTACCGCATGCGCCACTAAACGCCGCAGCAATGGCGCTGGCGACGGCCAAAGCAGTTGAGCGCGGTGAGCAGCGCTTGCGCACGCGTCGTGTGGCGCCACCGCCAATCAACGAACGACGTAACAGTTCCTTTACGCGCACCTTTTCGTCGCACAACTCATGGTCGCACATCTCGACGCCGGAGTCGCTCGAGTGGGATCAGGATGAGGAGCAGCAGCGACAGCTGCGTGTGGAGGACGACAATTTGGATGACGAGACACTCGAGTTGCTGCATCAGATTGAGCAGTTGAAGAACCGCGTGTTGGACGAAACCGGCGATGGACTCTGCGATGACGGTCTGGTAGCTGCGGGCGAGAGCGAAGCGAGCGAGGGTGTACAATTTATGATCGGTGGACAGTACAGTGCAGAGGATGGACGCAAAGATATCAGTTGATCAGCTGCATGCGGCTTGCGGTGCATAAGAGGAATTTGAGGTGGAGTTAGGTTGGCAATATGTCTCAATTATTGATTGGAATGTACTGTATAATCAAGTGCCTAGACTAAAGTATCATTATATATTACAAATAATATTTAATTAAAGTTACTGTTAATGTTAGTCTAAAATTTATTACGCACGGTCATGGCAATCAAGTTTCGTTGGTACGGTGAGGGCGTACGTTTTGGCCTAGTTGTGCTGAAATGTTTGAGGTATAGAGAATGCCTGTAACAGCTGTCAGCAGTGTTTGGATCACAACCTTAGGCATCCATAATCCATAATATTCTCCTAATTTATGGGAACACGTCGATTTTAACATACCACATATTTATTTTCTACTTCATATCTCAACCAGTAATCAGTCCTCTACTAATTAAACGAGAACTTTATAATGGAGAGAGCTTAATATACACTATAAGGTTCTCGTTTGATCTGATTTTTTTTGTTCCACCAACTGACGCAAGAATGCACATATCGGTTGATAACTACAAACCCATTGCAAAAAGGTCTGAATCCTTGATGTAAATTGCCATGACCGTTATGTCTCTTATGAGTGTTATCGAAAATTAGTTAAGTACGAACGTTATGGAATCCAAAGTCGAGGTATAAATGTGTACATAGTTAAAATATTTAAAAAATTTTTGTAGTTGTAACGTATTTTAGTGTTGAGAAGACTTCCAAGGCAAATAACAATGTTGAAATTTAGACAGATGAGATAAGCGCTTACTTTTTTAGAGTCGAAGCATAGTATGTAGCTTGCACCATTAAAATAATGTTGATCATGTATATATGCCGATATATCGGTAGTTATTGGGAAAATGAAATACTAATTTTGAATAGGAAAGTAAAAAATTCATCTTTTGAAGACCAATCCAACCAACCAATCAGACATTCAACTTTCAACTTCTGCGTAGGAGTCGAATTACTCCTCAGCCAATGCGTGTTTCATCGATGAAAACAAATGGCAATCGGAAGGAGTCAGGTTTGGTGTTCGGTCTAACAGCGTCAAATCGCACGACCGAGGCGGGCAATTGACTCGGACATTCCGAGGGATAACAGGTTCACCAAACTTGGTTCCAATAAAACGATTGTGACATTCGCTGTGTGGCTTGTGGACATGGACTAAGTCCATATCATCTAATTCGTGTCAAAAATATTCGGTTATCATTGAACTATAGCGATTTCCATCCACAGTAACGTGCCGGTCTTGATCATAACGGAAGAAGTACGGCCCAATGACTGACGCCGCTAGCCCATAAGCCGCATCAAACCGTAATTTTTTCGGGATGCAATGGTGACTCATGGCCCAATTCACGAACATACGACGATTCTGGTGATCAATCTGCTTCAGTTCTTGCGTCTTTTCGCAAAATTCCCCACAACGACGTCACAGAGATAGATCACTTCACGTTTCAGGACATTTGATAAGCAACTCAAAGTCGTTAATGCATCGAAGCAAATTTGTTCTGTTAGAACATGAGGATCCCATATGTCAAGCTTCGATATTAATCCTCCCAAGTCACCGTTCACAAAGGTCGAATTAGACAAATTTATTTCATCAATAACTCGAGTTGTTATAAGATGACTTGCTTCTACCAACCATTTTATTTTATTCACTTCAAGAGCCCATCCAAAACGTGGTGTATCCTTAAGAATGAAAATGACGGAATGAAATCTTTCAAACTAATTATGGCATCTTCGACGTATAGATCAAAAAATTTGATATTAAGAGCGTTCAATATGCCGAAAATTCTGCTTTCGATTAAAAACTATTTCAAAAAGTGTAGGAAAATTGTTTGCAAACCATTCAAATAGAAAACGGTAAAATAAAAATATTATCAATGAGATCAGCTGTCGGCACCAAACGAAATTACTAAATCAACTGTTCATCAAACGAAATTACTTTGAGAACGACACAATAATATTTTGTTCACTTTTGTGTTGGTTATGTTATTGAAACCTATTCCGTTCTGTCATACTAGGAAGGTAGGTAAGAGTGCAGTCCTATTGTATTTCGGGCTCAATTAGCACTGGCTGTGCCATTTTGGTGTACTAGTCCTAGATCTTTTGTTATTGCTATCACGTTTCACCTTCTATTTCAAACTATTTTGTGGTTTCGATGAAGCTACTAATGTCGGATATGCGTTTTGTAGACACCCATTCAAGGTTTGGTGCTTTGATGGCTTCCAAGTGCTCTGTGTCGGATCTGCGATAGGTTGGCCATTCACAAAGAAAGTCAGGAAATTGTTTCCTTAATCTACTTTCTTTGTTTTCAAACAAGATGGAGCCTTTTTCTTATTCCTTTTAAAGTAAAAAACAATTTTAAACTGAGCAATTATAAATTCAAGAAAATCAAACTGTCTTTATTGTGTATTAATCTCTTAAAATGAACTATTATTTTTATCTCACGACCGGAGTTTAGGAACATAAGCACGAGAAAACATACAATAGAAATAAATATATATTTTAAGGAAAAAGTCCTCAAAAGCCCCTAAAATACTAGACCATATCCCATTTTATAGATTTCTAAAGTACCGTTAAAACACTAACAGTTAACAAAAACGAAACTACTACATATGTAATAAAACAAAACAAAACAAACGCGTGAAAGACTAAGCAAAAGAAGCTATGACAAGGTAGTCCAGGAAACTAGCTTAAAGATTTGAGCGACCACTATGGAGTAAGCAAAAGAAATGATGTATTATATACCGTTATTATTTTATTTAAATTAATTACAAAACGAAGCAGTCGTTTAACGTTCGCGCATGAGTACACATTTAGAAAACTTAGCAACTAATATTAAAAATACAAACAAAAGCAAATAATATATGACACGTTGTTTATAAAAATACAAAATAAAGCATAAAAACGAAATAGATTTACATTAATAACAACTCAAGAAATTTATGCAACAAAAGAGTGTCGATTATTCGTTGTCTTCGGATGATCGATTTTAAGCCGTATGTATTTGGTCGTTAAGTTTAACCGAAAAGACCTGAAGCCTTCTTCTTGAATGAGTCCCATATGCCAGAGCTTTCCGGTTCAGCCGTAACCTCGATTTGCTATAAGTAAAGATAAAATCATTTAGACACATGCTCATTCCGAAATTTAAGAAAACTTACTGCATTCGCTTCGGTGCTGGACACCTGCTTCTGGCTGGCACCGCGGGTGGGGACCCACAAATGCGCCCTGCAGATCCCTCAACCTGCACGTCTTGCTGCTGTTGCTGCTGATCCCATGCGTTTTGTTTGTAGTCGCCCAGTTCTACTTGTTGTTGCTGGCCAAAATCTTCAAACTGTTGCTGCTGTTGTTGGCCGAAGTCATCTCGCTGCTGTTGGAATTGTTGTTGTTGCTGGCGATGACCATAACCGCCATGACCGGCATGACCACGCGCACCGGAATATGAGCTATGCGCTGATGCAGCGGAAGAAGACGAAGATGAGTAACCGGCGGCTCCACCACGTCCGTAACTGCCTTGCACTTGCTGCTGCCCATTCCAACCCAGATCAACTTGCTGCTGCTGGCCGCCATCCTCTAACTTGCCATTCCAGCCAAGCTCCACCTGTTGTTGTTGTCCAAAGTCATCCACTTCCTGCCGTTGTTGCTGTGTATCTAACTCACGCTCACGTCCGTAACGTGCGCGTGCCGCGCCACTAGCACCGGTTGCGTCAACTTCACTACCGGCACTGTAAATTTGTATTCCTTCTTGCTGTAACGGTAACCACTTGTTTGTCCGCCCGCTCCACCGCTTGGTGCAGGTCTAATATACGCTGGGTATTACGTAGTCGGTTCGACTTTCATTTCCGCGGATGGTGGGGGATACAAATTGTTATCTTGACCGGCCAGGCTTGCAGGCTCTTCGACATCAACATTATCCTCGTATACATGCGGTGGTTGATCGCCACGATCCTTGGAGATCACTTGATGCGGCCAAGCGGTGCGATTGGTCGAACCGGCACCAATTTCATGGCCGCCAAAGCCGGTACTACCGTCCATGGGTAGCAAACCCTGAGAGAGCAGATAAAGAATGCGACGCCATTGGATGAGTTCTTCATTTTCAAACCGGACTTGCGTCCTAAGTCTGCCATACGTCGCGCCTCCTCCGTGCTCCACTTCATACGCCTCAACCTCATTGGTGGTCTTCTTGTGCATTACGAAATCAATATAGCGCAATTCCTTTTCGCGGAAGTTCTGTAGTTGATTCAGCTGCCAACCGTAGTGTTCGGCCAATCTTTAAGAAACGCTCGAACTCCTTAATTTGCCAGTCTTTCAGTGCCTGGGTGGTGATGCCATAGCTAAGCGGCCAACCTCGTTAAGCACGATATCCTGACGCTGCCAGTTGCGCAGATTCTTCAAGCTGAAGTTTTGATTCCAATCAAATTATAAAGACGATCACGTTCGCGTTTCTGCCACTTCTCGAGCGTTAACAGCTTTATGTTGTCCAAGAGACCTTCACGCTGCATATGATCGATTTCAATGCGTTGGAAGGGCGCCAATTGTTCGAGTGTGGTGCCGTAGAGTTGCGTGCCAATCGGTTCTGGTAGTCGGTGTCGGCAGCAATATACTCGAGGAATTCAATCTGTGTAATGTTGATGTCTTTAGCGATAGCACGTAAACGTTCGCGTTCCTGCTTCTGCCAATTATTGTAGTCCAAATTCTGATGTAGATCACGTACAAGTCCCAGTTCGCTGAGACGTCTCAACTCATTACGTATCCACGACTCGAGCTCCTCAATAGACACATGGTATTCATCGGCCAAGTTGTTGAGCGTATTTCTGTCACGCAGAATTTGTTCTTCCCACACTGTGACAGTCATACCTGGTTGACGTGTGACCAGACGGTAAAGTCGGTCCTTCTCACGACGTTGCCAATCAACCAAGCTTTCGGTTACAATTTTATTCTCGATCTAATAGACGTCGCAGCTCTTTGTTGGTACCATCGCTTCAACCTCTTCCACTGTGACGTAGGTATTGTATAGCCAACTGACGGCAAATGCTCCTTGATCTTGTTTCAATTGTCTTTCGAGTTCCTCAATCGACCAGCGTTGCTGTTTGCGCAGACGTTCGTTAATTAGATTCTGTATGTACTGATTTTCGTGAATCTCCCATTCCTTCAATTATTTCCGAACCAGTTATGACACCCTGCTGATTGAGCTTGTGTGCCTCACCGCGCAAGTACTCTTCGATCTCCTCCAATCTTGACATCGTACTGGCGTCCGAATTGCTCCCAACGCATACGTTCCTTAATCCAAGTAATCTTCGAAATCTTGCCAGCTCATCGGCACGGTTTGTGCGACGGCTTTCAAATGTGCTAAAGTGTAAATCTTCCATTGATCATTATCACCATGTTGCTCATAGCTGATGTAACTCTGTGGTCTTTCAATCAGTCCAAGAATTTGCAGACGTGCACCTTCCTGCTGCACCCATGATTCCACTTCCTCGACTGTTACGTGATAATCGTGTGCGATGCGTTCCAAACGTTCCTTATCACGACGCAAGAACTCGTTGAACTCCTCATAGGTGGTGGCATTGTTCTTGCTGATTCAGCCAGTCTTGCAGATGATCACGTTCAGTCTCTCTGCCACTGTGTCAGTTGTTCCACTTGCCAGCAGACCGGAGTTCTCTCAAACGTTGCAGTTCATCGCGCATCCAGGTTTCGATTTGTTCTACACTTACGCTATACTCACGTCCTAACTTCGGTAAACGTTCGCGATCGCGACGCAGTTGAGCCTCGAACTCATCGTAGCTGATACTGTTCTGTTGCTGCAATAGCATGCTCAATCAAACGTTTCTGTTCATCGCTTTGCCACTGCGTGAGATTTTCCACCTGCACTTGACCAGTAGTCTTCAGATTCACCAGCTGCTGACGCAACCAAGTCTCAACCTCCTCAACACTCACCGAATATTGTTTTGCCAGTTCTGCAAGCGTTGACGCTTCATTGTTGAGCTCCACTTCAAATTCCACATAGCTCAAATGGTTGTTTTGACGTATGAGCTCTCTTCAGGCGTTGCGCCTCAGCCACCTGCCAATCGGCCAGCTTCTGCACATGGTCGGCTGAGTCTTTGCGCAAACGCTTCAACTCTTCAATCATCCACTTCTCGATTTGTTCGATATTGACGCGGTATTGATCAGCGAGCTGATGCAAATGCGCGCGATCCGCAAGCAATTTCTGTTCATAGTCGGCGGTGGATAGTCCATCTTGGTATTGTTGAATCAATTGCTTGATGTAGTCGCGCTCAACCAACTGCCAAGTCTGCAGATTTTCCACTTCGAATTTACCCTTGTTACGCAAACCATCAATGACCTTCTTCACATAAGCTTCGATCTCGACAACGCTGACGTGATATTGATTGGCCAAATTGACTAAGAAAACCTTGTCTTTCTGCACTTTCTGCTCGAACTCTTCCACTGTGATGGAGGACTGTTGTTGCAGCAAACTCAAAATGTGATCGTGTTCTGCCTGCTGCCATGCGGTAAGTTTCTCTATATCGAGTTTACCCTGTTGACGTAAGCGTTCTACTTCCGATTGTATCCACTTCTCGATCTCCTCCACAGAGGTGTGATATTGGAAGGCCATCTTCTGCATGTGTTCACGATCTTGACGCAGTTCACTCTCGAATTCTTCAACGCTCCATACCTTGTTTTGCTTGATCAGCTCCTCGAGACGCTCACGTTCTGCTATTTGCCAGGCGGTGAGGTTATCGATTTGTAGCTGACCATCATCACGCAAACGCGCCAACTCCTTCTTCATCCACTGTTCGATTTCCTCCACTTGTACGCTGTAATCACGAGCCAGCTTCTCTAGTAACTCGCGATCTTGGCGGTAAACGCTGTTCCAATTGTTCTGCGGAGTGATATTGTTCCTGCGTGATACGTTCCAAGTAACGACGTTCTACCTCTTGCCAGTTGGTAAGCTTCTCATTCGGTTTCAGCAAGCCTCCATGCTGATGAATCGTTGTTCTCATTGCGCACCCATTGCTCGATCTCTTCGATGTGCACATTGTGCTGCATGGCAAGATCTTGCAGACGCTTGCGATCTTCCAGCAACCACTTGTGGAACTCTTCTACAGTGAAGTCGCGCTCTTTGACCATGTTTGTGAGATTGCCACGCCATTGTGATTGCCAGTCCTTAAGTTTTCTTCGATTTCAATCAAGCCTTCTTGTTGCAGTCTATGTATCTCGTTCTTGATCCATTCTTCGACCTCTTCGACGCGTACTTGGTTCTGATGCGCCAATGTGTATACGTGTTGACGATCCTTTTGATACTCTCTGCAATTCATCGATGGAGAGATTGTTCTTATTAACCAGTTCAAGTAGACGATCACGTTCGTTTTTCTGCCAATTATTCAGTTGTTCCTGTATCTGCAACAGACCCAAACTCTGCAGACGTTCACCTTCCTTCTTGATCCAACCTTCGATCTCAGATGTTTGTACGTTGTAAGTCTGTGAAAGGTCTTGCAGACGTTGCCTATCGGCCAACAACTTCTTCTCGAATTCTTCAATCGTCAACTTGTTCTCTTGCACAATCTTCAAAATTTGTTCCCGCTCTTGCTTCTGCCAGTCTTTTAGGTCCTCCACCTTTATGAGGCCCTCACCTTGCAAACGCAACAATTCCTTCTTCAGCCATTCTTCAATTTCCTCTACCTTGACCTGGTACATATTAGCCATTCTGTATAAGTACGATTGATCATCTTTGATCTTCTTCTCCAGTTCTTCAACTGTCAGTTCATTTTGTTGAACGATGGCAAGCAAGCGTTCACGCTCCTTCTGTTGCCAAGCTGCCAACTCTTTCTCGACCTCTTTCAATAGACCCTGTGATTGGAAGTTTTTGATTTCATTCTTAATCCATTCCTCAACCTCGGACACTTGTATCTTATATGTTCTTGCCAAATCTTCCAATCGTGCGCGATCACTCATAATCTTCGCTTGGAATTCCTCAATGGTTAAATCGTTCTTATTCACAATCGACTTGAGATGTTCCCGTTCACGTCGCTGCCACTCTTTGATATCCAATTCGAGTTTAGTCTGACTTTGACTGTGCAAGCGTTCCAGCTCAGCGCTTTGCCATTTCTCGAGCTCCTCCAGACTCACATGATACTTCGCAGCCAACGACTTCATGTAGTTGCGATCGCGTGCCATTTGCGCTTCCAACTCTTCCACTGAACCACGGTGCTGTTTAACCACATTCTCTAAACGTTCACGCTCAGAACGTTGCCATTCCGTGACACGTGTCACTTCAGTACGATGTTCATTGATCACGCCATTCAGACGCGCCAGCTCATCCTTCAACCACTTTTGCATATCTTGTACATTGCCGCGATACTGCTTACCCAAATCTGAGAGCTTTTGTTGGTCCAAGCGTATAGATTTCTGGAGTTGTTCAATTGTGGCATTGTGCTGACGAATCAGCTCCTCCAAACGTTCCTGCTCATTGGTGCGCAGCGAACCGGAATTTATTGGCCTTGAAATCATCGAGTTATTCTGATCATTGAAATAAGCATACAACCGATTTAACTCGTCGATTTGCCAGTTCTTCAGCTCCTGTAGCGATATGTTGTACTGACGTGCCAGTTGCACCAACTTGTCGTTATTTTCGCGCTGCCAGCGTTCGAGCTCTTCACGTGTCACGCTATTCTGATGTATCAGCCAGTCTAAGCGTCCTGCTTCGGTGCGCTTCCAGCCGGTAAGATTGGGGTTTTGGGCTTGATACTGACCCAACAGCACGCGATAACGATCCAATTCACTGCGATGCCATTCTTGTATAGCCTCAATAGTGGTGCCGTAGCGCTCGGCCATAGCCAGTAAGCGCTCCTCTTGCTGTCGCTGCCATTCCTCCAAGCGTTGTGGCGTCACATTACCCTGTGACAGGAACCAGAAGAAACGTTCGCGCTCTTCCTGCTTCCAAGCCTCACCACGTGGCACGGTCCATTCACCAAATGGGCGCTGCGAGTCGTAGACAAGCTTGCCATCAACCCACTTGCGATTCAATTCGGAACCGCTAACGGTATTTGTGCCATCAGGATTTGTAATAATTGTCTTATTATAACGGCGTACAGTCACCGTCGAGCCCGGTGAGAAGCTTGGTCGAAATACTTGATTGTCAGCGCCGAAAGTTTCTACATCAGCATTCGAACTGCCCACAACGGGGGTCTGTGGTAACGGTCTATAAGCACCCATTTGCCAATCTGAACTGCCCGCAACATTCACGACTGGTTTATAACCCAACACACTGGGTTCCATATTTTGGTTGGCCCAATCATAAATCTTGTGTCGAACAGTGGTGGTCGTGCTGCTACTGCCGCCCGGTTGACCGTAAACTGGACTTGGATACCTGTTGACGCCACCAGCAGTCAAAGAACCGCTGCTGTAGCCACCAGCGCCGCAAGCGTACGGCGGGTGCGCCATCACTTGTGGTGATTGTGGTGCGATTGCGACTGCGCATGGTGACCAATGGACTGGCGTAACTGCCATCACCGCTCACCTTCTTTCGCCTCGGTGCAATTCTTATGCACCACATAAGTCTTGCCATCGATCACCTTAACTTCGGCTGATAAGCATAGTTGCGTACCTCATCAAAATTGGATAGATCGACTGAGCTGGAAGTGCCCAACATCGACTTCCTGCTGCTGTTGACCAAAATCTTCGCTAGTTGCAACGATGGACTCAAGCTGTTTCGGCAGACTTTGATTCGAAAGTTCGGTGCCGCAATCGTCGTATAGGGTAAGAGTCCCTTACGCATATCAGTCACGAGCTGTTCGCTCACATGACGTACGAGTGCGTCCAGCTCGGATGCGGTTTTGCCCGTCAAATTGATGATGTTTTCTGTGAAGAATAAGTAGAATTGTTAAATTTATGTTTAACCAGAAAAACATATTTCATCGTATTTACTCACCATCCCATGAGGCACCTTGTACACGATAGCCGGTGCTGCTGCCTTGTGACATGTAATTGTATTCCAGCCGCAGACGACTAGCGAATTGACGCACCTCATTGAAGTGAGCATACGCCCAGGAACTTAACTGGCAACACGACGTACTGCCGCGGACGCTTGAGGAGGACGACGAGGATGAGGACGATGCGTAGCGTGAAGAGGTCGAATAGCCGGACGTACTACCGACGCTGTAGGCATGCGTACGCCATTGCGCCGCGCAAAGTAGCGCCAATACAAGGCTCCAAGCCTTCATTTTCCTTGGATTTCAGTTGACTAGCTGAGTATAAGTCTGAAATAAGGTGTTGGAGAGGAAAAGAAAGAGCGTCAGTTTTAATAAGGTTATGTAGGTAGAGCTCAACTGTAAATACCCTTAACCTAAATTCAATTTTGCGTTCATTTTTCTGACATAATTGAAAAAAATGCTTTCGTTTCAGAATAGCAAACCACAAACTAACAGATTTCGTCAACTATTATACAATGTAAGTCCATCTATATATAATTACAGATTTTTAAATTTTAAAACAATAACCACGTAAGCGTTTCTCGATTCAAAACGTGCGCTTATTTCATAACATATATATGTCTGTATCTTTGTTGTAGAATCTATATCAGCTGTAATCGGCTCGGCGCTCCTTATGAATCAAGAAATCTAGTTCACTTCTCACTTATTCATTCTACACAGCACCAGAGTCGCGCTATTTTCTTATTTTATTTATTTTCACACATTCTCATCAGCCTTGATACGCATTTAAATAAACTGTTTGGCGATAAGTTATGTAGATGCGCTTTTGGAAAAGTTCAATATTGTGACCCTGAAGCTTTAGACGCCTCAGGTACACATCACGGCCACATGCAAATGACGATTTGCTGAGTACTTTTGAATATAAAACAAATATGTTTTGAGAATAAATTTAGCATATTTGGTATTTAATTAATTTGTTTTGTTCGTTTTTTGGCAAAAACGCTAGATTCGGAAAAAATAAAATATTCTGCAATAAAAGTCCGAAAATTAATAGACCTTACATCCGGCCAGAAACAAACAGCCTTGTCACAAATATTAGAACTGATAAGAGGCTTTATTGTCATCAGGTATATTTGCTTTAAAAGATTCGGGTTTGAAGTGAAATACATTTTACCGATTTTTTGGAAAGCAACTTAATTTCGGATTTTATTTACTTTATAGGCGAAAAAACATAGAAAACTTTACCGAAGCGTAGGTAGTCAGAGGCACGAAAGTATGAGAATTTTCTATTGTATTTTTTTTTTTTTTTTGCTATTAAATCGTGTTAATTTACAAAAGTAGAAATATGGCATTATTATAGAATGTGTTGACTTGAAGTCACGAAAATTTCAAAAAAAAATTATTTTCCAAAGTTTTAGTTGTTTGTGTTGACCCTGTTCCAAAAAAGGTACTTGCGGTGACAAGCCATTAATCCTTGGAAATTCATCTAAAAACAATCGTTTTATAAATAGATAATCCTGGCCTGATCGAAGGATTTTATTTTGTTTCTAAAATTAACAAAATGGCGGCCTCAGGAAATTTTTTTTCTAAATTTTTGGGAAAAAAATCAACAGTTAATTGGTCTTAAAAAATCGAAGTTTTTGAAAAATAAAAATCTTCCGATCAGGCTCCGAGTTTATTATGTATTCTAAAAGCTGTATAAATTTCATTAAAATCTGCTGAGCGGTTTTCGAGTTATAGTTGTCACCAGTTCAAAAAACTTAGTTTTGAGAAAAACGTGTTTAAAGTTTCACACTAGCGCTTTGAAGTGCCAGAGCTCTCTTTGTTATTTGTCGAATAACTCAAAAACTAATAATCAGATCAACGTGAAATTTTCAGAGAATGTTTTTAATATATTACAAAAAATAATTTTTTGAAAATTCTAACTACCCCTAACCCTTAAGAATTTTATTTTTATTTCCGCTAGTTCACCTAGATGCCTAAAAAATATGAGATCTGATGTGTTCTTGTATTTATGGGCAAAATGCGGGTTATTTTAGGAAGAATTGTGGAGATGAATCTATCTCATGTTCTTCGCAGCTGATGCAGATAACATCCGGTAAAATGTGACAATCTTACCGCATGAACACACGCAGGGCAGTATGCCGTTAGAACTCCTACAACCATTAAATGACGTTCCATGCCGAGAGCGAAGAGTTCCTAGATTACCCTGGGCCAGAAGGCTGGTAGTCTGAGACCCAACAGTCCAGTAGTGAACTATAAGTAAGCTGAAACGGAGCTCCTACTCATTCTCATTCCGACTCCCACAACAATTGAAAGTTGACCTTGCTGAGAGCGAAGAGTTCCCTAAACTTCCCACGATTTACCCTGGGCTAGAAGAACCTTGCAACTGCACAGTGGCTGGTAATCTGAGACCCAACGGTCCACAATCTGAACCAACAACCGCGTTAACTTCTGCTGCTACCCATTCTCATTCCGCAGTTATTAAAACTGAAGTACCTGTTCAAACAAGCTCATTAGCTTTCGTGGTTTCCGCAAAACCTCTGTGTCCAAGCACCCAAACCAGTCAAATTATCAAATAACTCGATGTTAGAGATAAGATGTCTAAGCTTCCTAAGAAGCTGCTCATTTGTCGGAACCGTCGATATCGGAGCACTATAGCATATAGCTGCCATACAAACCGACCGAACAAAATCAAGTTCTTGTATTTTTTATTTGTGAAGCAGGCTATTGTCCCGCATTGGCGCAAACTACGCCGTAAGCATCTGTATGATACACTGAAGGAGGTATCGACTACGAGATCGCAGAGTCTGTTAAAATTCGCGTCAAGCGCGGTGCATCCTCGGGGATGACTATTCCACATGGACAAAAACTGGTCCATTCGTGGCTTATTGCCTACCAGATTAACATAGTCTAATATATTATTAATATTTCTTGTTCTAAGCTATAGAAAACTGCGAAGAAGGAAACTGATTTTGTGAGTGTACAAAATATTGTGAGAAAAAGTCTTGAAGACACAATCTCTAACATATTATTGTTATAAATTCTACACTTTCGACCAAACAACTTTTCTTTTTCATCCAACCTAATAAATTCTCTAACACGACACACCCTTTGACTTAACCGCATGTGCCTGCGAGCAAATAAATTACACTAAAACAAGCCGAGTCGCCTTAAAGCATTGCATTTCCAACAAATTGCAACACTAATTATTTAATTTATTACAATTTCCGAACCCGAACAGTGCCTGCAAACATAAATCGTGCGACGTGCAAAATAAAGAAACAAATAAAAAATGAAAACCATGAAGATGCATTAGAAGTGATATGCAAACAAAATATTTAAGGTGCTGTGGAGACATGCCTTTATTTTGAAAAAATTGGGTCAACGGGCGCGCGCTAAAAATAGACGCAACAAGCGAAGCACTTGAAAAAGAAATTTTCCAAATTAAATACAACTGAAAAGAAGTCTGCGCGAAGATGCCACTTGAGCGTGCTGCAACACAGAAATGCAGCTAAACAAGCATGCATATATATGTATTTATAAACTTTATGCTTAACTATGCCACGCTGTCAATACATCAGCCGCGTGTGGCACACGCCAACACAACGCGTCGCTTGACACGCACCAAACGCCATGGCAGACAGAAAACTTTTTATTTCATTTATTTTTTTTTTTAGTTTTTTGATTTGTTCTGCATCTCTGCCTTAATTACAAACACACGCATGTGTCTATTTATAAAGCTGGCTGCTGGCGTTTGCACACACATTTATTCATATTTTCTCGACTGTCACATTTTACTTTCCGCAGATTTATGCTCCGCGCATTTTATGACTTTCTTCTTTTGATTTTAGTTTACAACCTGATATTTTTATTCCCCTGTCACACGGATGATTCAAGTGCGTGGCCAGCGCCACACGCCCCCAGAGCATGCGTCCACATTTCCATTTATATATACATATGTATATATATATTCTGATGCCTTCCAATTCATCATCCACGCTGTCATTGAGCGTATGACAGATTCACACCCCGTCAAATGGCAATGAAATTGGAAAAAGCACTTAAACACAGCAAATAATGTCAACAGTAAAAGTGGAAAATCTAGTTTTCGGGGAACTCATTGTTAGTCATTGACTCGTAGCATCATCAGCGCTGATGCTTTGCTAGGCTTCTCTGGTTGTCTAAAAAATGTTAAGGAAGGGTTGCTTGTTGGTTTCATTGATTCATTTATTATAGTGTTTGTATTTTTAATTACAGCAATAGTAAAAGTGTCAAAGCATGCACTTAAGCAAATCCATTAGCTTACTGTCAGCATTTCAACGAATTACATGTGTAAAGTCTGCCGAAAGTTTTATGTTACTCATACGCACAGTCGTGCTCGCAGCATATGCGTTGCAAGCAATGCCAAAAGTAAATGTGAGACATTACCACCATAAGGTGAGTATATAGTTTAGTGCTTGCTAGGATTATGTGTGACTCATAGTGCTATGACCATGATAGAAGCCGTGAAGTGATCAACTTCTTTTCCCAGTAAGTGTAAACAAGACTTGGAAACGCTAAAGAAATTTATTTCATCGTAATCATGAAGTAGAAAGTTCACGTTCGAATATCTATTAATTTTCTTAATATTTGAAAAATTTATATTATTTGAAAATAATTTCCAATTCTTTTGTTGATCATTAAAAATTATAATTTTTTTAATTCAAAAAATATAAATTGAAAAAAAAATGTTTGGTTTTTAAAAATAAAAATTTGTTAAAAATTTCGAAATATTTGAAAAATATAGAAATTAATTCTTGTGTTTAGTTTAAGATGTAAAAACCTCTTTTTTGAAATAATGAAATTAATAAATGCATTATAATTATGAATTGGAAAAAAATAATAAAAATTGAAAAAAAATCTAAATATATAGAATGAATAAATACTCGGATCATATTTTGAAATTAAATTTGAACAATTGAAGTATTTTTTTTATTTTAGAAGATATTTGAAATTTTTAATTAAAAAACGTCAATTCTTATATTTATAAACGAACTTTTCGATTAAAATGTTCAATATTAAATATGATTAAATGAAATCAGTGAATTCATTTTTAAAATATTGAAATTTATTTTTCTCACTTTTCAACGCGATTTGCTAACATAAATATTAATGAAAATTAAATATTGTTCAGAATTTTCAAGTAAAAATTAAACAAAAAAAATATTGTCTTGAAATTTTCAAAAATATATCATTTTCAAAAACAAAAGATTTTCAAAAACTAAAAAAAAAATCGAATTTTTGCATATTTTCCGAACTTAGTTTGAAATTTTCAAAAACAGAAAATAATTTTCGAACTTAATTATGAGTTTTTCAAAAATATGAAATTTAAAAAAATTGCATGAAACAATAAACCTTATCGAAAGATATAAGAAATTTCAATCTTTCATCTAGAAATTAAATAAAAAGTAAATAGTTTTCGAACTTAATTTTGAGTTTTTCAAAAATGTGGAATTTAAAAAAAAAAACATGTGAATGAAATAATTTCAATCTTTCATCAAAAATTAAAAATCAAATTTCGAACTTAGTTTTGAGTTTTTCAAAACTATGGAACTTTCAAAAAAATCATCTCTACTCAATCTTCGAATTTTCATGTAAAATTAAAAAAAATATTGTTCTAAATTTATTTTTCGAAAATTAATTTTCAGAAACAAAAAAATTCAAAATTATGTGTAAAAAAACGTTTAACATTTCACGTAGTGAAATTTTCAAAACAAGAAATTTACAAAAATTTTATGTTACAAAAAGTTTTATGTAGAAAATTGAAATAGTTTTAAATTTTTCATAAAAAAATAAAAAAACAAAAATATCTTTCGAGCTTTCATTTAGGAATTTATAAAAAAATAAATATGTAGTTTTCGAACTCAGTTTTTGAGTTTTGCAAAAATGTGGAATTTTTTAAAAATTGCATGTAACAAAAAAAATTTTATCGGAAAATGCAATTAATTTCAACAATTTGTTTTGAAAATTTTATAAATTTTGCATATGAAACACAAAAAATTAAATTAATTTCGAAATTTCATCGAACAAAAATTTTATTCGAACTTTAATTTTGAAATTTTCGAAAAAAAAGGAATTTTCAAAAATTTACACAAAATTATACACCGAAATTCCGAAACTCACATTCAATAATTTTATGCTCAAGTGAAATCCACTAATATTCCATTACAACAACTTCAGAGTATTTGGCAGTGTTTGTTTCTCACTACACCCGCTTTTCGAATGTATTCTTCTCTAAATAAATAACACAAATTTCACACTTGATCCTTACAGCAAGGACCTTCTGGCGCGCACACACAGACAAACACACGTCACGGCAGTGCTGCTCAAACTAATTTATAAGCACAAGTACACCAACACAAACACACAGCACTATTCTATAGACGCTTCGATTTCGAAAACTTTTCCGATTTGAACGCGACGACCGCAAGTGTCCAACTGATTTCAAAATCTCCGCCGTAACGAACTTAAATGAAAACGATCACCGCTGTGCCGCTGCGTGTGTATGTGTTGGTGTGCAGTGGACTGTGTGCGTCTGGCTGAATGCTGATCGCTGAGCTGAGAACTCGACGAAGCCGAAAGTAATTCTACTCATAGACAGCCAAAAACAAAACACAATAATACAACAAAAACGATACAACAACAAAAAGAAAAACTGTAATGAGACAACAAAAGCAAAAACAACAAGCACAACAACTTGCTAAGTATAAAAACAAAAGAAAAGACAATAAAAAAACATAAATGCGCTGAGACAGTTTTTGGCTGGCAGCCGCATCGATGACGTAGCCGTCGTCGTGTGTGTAGTAAACGAGACAAGTCGTCAGACGAGGCGTATGCGGTTTTGTTGATGAGGTTATTAAGTCATCAGTGACAACAGATTTGGTTGCCACTGTATGAGTATGTGTGCGTTTGCAGTCATGCATGTGTGTTTGTATATGTATATACATATGTATATTTTTATGCTTTTAGATTTTTGTGCGTTTCAAATTTGGTTTTCCGAGAATTGAATGTAAATATTATTTTTGAAGTGATCTATTTAATCAATTGAACGGTTATCAGTTAATTATTAAATCATTCATGCTTATCACGGGCGCTTATCACGCGGCAGAATTGTTTACTGCTTGCTTATGGAATTCACAACTTTTTTATATAAAGTAAATCGAAAAACCGCCAAACTAAAGTTTCCCAAGGGAATTTTGAATTTTATTTTGATTTATTTGTTGAAAATATTTTTAAATACTATTTTTAAGATTAAAAAAATAAAAAAATAAGCAAATTTTAAAATTTTTTTAAATAATTGTCGAATATAAAAATATATTAAATAAATTTACAAAAATATTTTTTTATAATTTTTTATTTTTTACTACTTTTTAATTTTTTTCTTAATAAATATTTAATAAAAGAAAAAATCGTTAAGCTCACTTTTTATATAAAAAAAAGTTTAAAAAATCATAAAAAAAATTCATACACCTGTTTTTTAAAATCTACACTTAAGTACCTTAAATCTCATTTACACCTATAAATTCTCAGAAAAAATTAATAATTTTAGCAAAATCAATAAATATTAACAGACATAAATATTTGTGTATATTCGCCGCTTCCGTTTGAATGCGAAATTGTGATTCATATATGGCGAATTTTGAATGAATTTGAAATGTTTACTTAAAACCGGTATTTAATTCTTTATTTTAATAACTAGCTGTTGATATTTATTATGTTGTTTATATTTATTTTCATTGTTTTATTTTTGCTTTTCGTTTCTAGTGAATTTACGCATGCGTTGCGGTTTCGCTACTTAACGACCTTTTAAGGTTAAATGGTTTAAGCGGCATTTCTAGAACGGATTTGGTAATTTTTGGCATTTCCGACCACAAACTGTTCACTAAGTATCTTCTGCTCTTATCATATAGTAGTAATTAATATCTGTGGTTTTTGCACACGTTTGAAGAACAAACAGGATATAAGAATGTTTCGACATAATTCAGCGGTTAAACTATAGCGAACTAGAATTGGTCAATATATTCATATAAATATGTTGTCAAAATTTGTAGACATAAGGGGCTTTTTGATTATATTATTTAATTTTTATTAGCTCTTCCAAAGTTATTGTTGTATTTACGAATTTTAAGTCTAAACCCATTCCACCATTCACAACTTTAATGAGTCTCTCAGTCTTGTTTATAGCGCTAGTGGACTTTGTTATAATTCTCATTGTCAATCTATTTTGACCGTTACAACGTTTAATTTGTTACTAACCTAAGTTCGATCGACATGTCCTGTAAAAATTAACATTTCTTAAAACAATAGGATAAAAAAATATTTCGACTTGATTCAACGGTTAGACTATAGTGAACGTCAAAATATGCATGCATTTTAGAAATTTTCTAGAAATAAGGGAATTTTAGAACGAGCATTTTCCATTTCTAAGCGGAATTTTCCTGGACATTCAGTTTTTCTTGAAAGCTTTAATCCTTTCCCGTATTTTTCAACCTACAACATTTTTCCTCTTTAATTTTTGTCTCACTGAGTATGCGGAATTCCTCTAACACTATCATATTCCAATTTCTTTTTTATCAGACCAAGATTTATGTGCAATGCTGCTAAGAGAGTGTCATCAGGGCTTAAGTATCACTTTCAACATTTGTGTAGCCTGGAGTGAGTGATTTATGTTTAAGTTACACTTTTTAGTTTTTATATACCTAATGTCCTATTCGCAAAAGAAATAGCAAAATTTGGTGTAACTAAGCTGTAGTCTAAGCAAAAGTGCATTGATTCTGGAATCACCACAATTTTTCCGGAAGAAATCTCTATATTTTCTTAAGTCTCTTTATGTCAGAATCATGAGCAATCAACCCTGAAGAAAGTGCCACAACTACACATCAATGTTTGGGATTTTTGTATTTTCTGCAGTCCACATAGAGCAATGGATGCAATATTAAGTGGGTGTCTAATGAAAGCGCCCAAATTGTAACTGACCAACAGCGAAACTCATTTTGTTCTGTTTCATTAAAAATAAAATAATTTTAACATATTTTTAAACCAAAATTATATGTATTTACATTGATTGAAATTTTATTTATTCTTTTTAATTTGCACTCGATGCAGATTTGCTCACGTCCACACAATCAGTAGAATGTTCTTTCTCGCTCATTGCTAAGTTTGTCCACACAAATTCCCATATACTTATTTAGTCAAAAAATCTTAATTTTTTTATAATTGTTGCTTGAAATACATGTCACGTATGCCGAATAATATTTCGGACAGTATCATCGCTTTTACCAAATACGCGTGATATATCTTTTGGGGTTTCTCCATCTAATAGAATTTTTAAATGCATTTCATAAGTTCACAGAGTGTGTGGGGAATTTCAGAAGTAGCCAATACAAACTTGCACAGGGGTTAGTTTCAACTCCGGTCAGTTCGGTGGGATGTATGCAGGTACTGGTATGCGCTCCCAAGTGTTTAAATATTGACCTCGCAAACGCGGAACAGTCAAGAAAGAAGTGTTGAGCTGTTTTCCACCTAATCTTCTTCCATTCAGCTTCTGCAAATGGCATCTGGTATGATTCCCAAACTTACAGCATGGACGCCAATAGGGCACAACCAATGAGGTTCAGTCGAATTCCGATGAATGTTGACTTGTTCGCATGTCTCATCAAACGTTATAATGCTCTCCACTCATGGAAGTTCACCTTTATCGGGTCGAGTCGAGCAAGAAGAACACAAAAATTATAAATTTAGGCAATAGGTAGTGATTAGGGATTGGCTACTGAGCTTGCCAGCAATGAGAGTGAGAGTATTCGTATATTGTCGAGTTTATAATTCAATTATGCATGCAACGCTGCTAGCACTTAACTGATCCCTGTTATTTCGGTCTGTTTTTAGATTACCACCAATTGGAACTAAAGAGTTTTTAACCAACAATTTGTCACTTGGAAGCATATGACAGCGAAAGTTCGGTCTCATGAGGTCAAATCGTTGATATCCTTTATGTATCTCGAGCACTTCAGCTGTACTAAGGAGATTAGTTTCCTTGTTAGCACACAAAATCGATAGCAAAGAGCTTAGAGTTTTCTAATATATAGAATAAGAACACAATATTGTATTTACTCCGCCAATTGTGGCGTCAAGACTACAATTGTGCAAGCATAAACTGAATTTTATAAAAAAATTGCATTGTTTTTGCATTTGAATTATTTTTTTCATCAAACAACGCCAGCAATAAAAAATGTTTTTACAACATTTTGCGAAATTGATGACAAATAAATGTGCAAACATTTGAATATGGATATATATCTTGAGCCTTAATGTATATATAATACGCTATTCGTATGACTTGTTTATTTGATGAACGCATTAGACACTAAAACACACACACAAACACACAGTTGCAACGCACCGGCAGCGGCATTACGGACACACCCACACAAGATGTGGCGATTTGCTTAATTCCGAAGGCAGTTCCGTTTGGTAATGATCTTTACTACATGAAAATATATCAAAGCGCATGCAAACACAGTCACACATACATACATATTTAAATACTTACAAACATTCATATGTGCAATTATTGGCATTACAATTCTTGGCGTAGGTGGCGCACAAATATGACCGCTGGTATATAAGTATATACATATGTATGTATGTATATTGTTTTCATATGTTTGTATGAGCATTTTACTTGATGGATGATTCAGCGCGACAAATTGTTGTAATCCCTTGCACTACATCTTACAATAAGAGTGAAATGGACTACACTTGGCTGATAGCTTCATAGCTTTTCGAGAGCTTCTACAATATTTTGCATATGTACATATGTATATGTATGTATCAAGTATTACTGTTTTGCTACATGCATACAAATTTTGATGAATTTCCAAATGAAGATGCAAGCGTTTAACGTTGAAAAAAATTATAATTAAAAAAAAATTAATATATTCGACATTAGAATTGTCAACAAATGCGATTTCCTTAGCAGAAGAACACTGGTCCGGGTGTAAATCTAAGAATTATGTGCAAATTGCGGCTAATTTTCTTCTCTTTTTTTTGTTATTTTGAATTTATTGTTTGCGGTTCGCGTTCATCTTGTTAGCGAGTCTGTTTGATGTTTGGAAAAATAAAAAAAAAATATATATATACATATATGAAAGACAGCGCTCGTGGAAGAAAAAGACAAAAAAAAAATATGCGAAATGGAAAGGAAACCCCCACACCTGGTTTTTTGGCCACACAGCACAACAAACATTTATCTACATACATACAAGTACATATAAGCATATGTTTAACCAATTCGACATACGCGTAAAAACAGTTTCGGCAAAAGTAATAGACACAAGCTGGTTGCTTGGTAAATTTTTTTTTACAAGTACACAGATTTTTTCTTAACTTTTCTTTTAACAAAATACATGTAAATTGTTGCGCTTGGAAAAAATAATATGTTTCCGATTAGTTTAGTTAAGAACCACCTATTCTCTTTTTTTAATATTCCCCACAAGTGCTCTATCCTATTTTGGTCAGGGGACTGGGCAAGCCACTCCATCAGATAAATTTTCTGGTCCTGGAAAAAGTTTAGGGTTCAGTACCATACACAAATTCCAATTTTGAGATCATTTCTTCCTAGGCATATGATACCATATCCTTTCTTTAGTTTATTAACGTCGTCTGGACCACACATTTTTTCTGCCATCCTGAATATCAAACCAATTCTAAAGACGAAAAGCATCCCCATAGTATAATAGGTCTTGTATCCTCTATGTTCAACAGTTTTTATGGGAATTTTAGGACCGAAGGCAGTATTTTATGCGCGTTCTACGAGTAAATATATTTTTTCATCAGATTCGAAAGATTGCAAGGTATTCTTGAGGTTGTTTGAGGAAAAAAAAAATAAAATGCCATCGAACTTTTGGTATTTGGATCACTATCTGCCCAGTCTCCTTATAGTGAACTGCAGAAAATATTTTTTTATTTCGTTTTTGAGTTTTTCTATGATACTACATTCCACAGTTGTGCAAGGAGTCTGCAGCCCGCTCTGAATATAAAGGCCGAAACGAATAACGAATTTTTACAAAACTTCATAATTTTTCTTACTTTAATAGTATAAGCTAAACTTGCTTGAAAATATTTAATCTAAACTTCTCTTTACGAAAAATATTCCCAGAATTGTGGTTTTTGTTTCTATTATTGTATCCAACATCGTACGTCGTTCTTTTCTTCAGCCACACACCGTTCACTATAATTGGTCACCCTTTGTTAAGTTCTGTCTTCACATCATTAATTAGCGCAAATTATGCTTAATAACTTAATTTTGCGAGACAAATGTGACAGGCATAAGAACAAAAACAGTTCTAATAAAAAATTATATTTTTGGCACAAAAGCTAAAAATCATAAAAAAATACACGTGAATAAGTGAGTTCATTACTCATAAAAACCTGATGGTGCCAGCTATTAAAGATTAAATTTTCAGGAATATATCTAAGCATATACATACAGAATAATATGCATATATATATTATATGTATGTATGTACATACTAATATTTATCCACAAGAATATGAAAGAAAAAGTGTTTGCTATAAACTTTTGAAACACTATTCTATATTTCTATTTGTATATAGCCAATCATCTTAAATTTTCCATAGACCACGGCATGTGAACTCAATCATAAAGATATATTGTTGTTGCCAACATCAATGAAAATATATTGCTTTGATGAAGGCAGCAAATGTCACAAATGTTATTTTATATTCTTTTTTATCTAACAAAGATTCGCAGCTTTAACGCTGTGGGAAAAACGCTGGGTCTCAGCGATCTAACAGGTGAACAGAATAATCAATCAGACGAGGTACTAGCTTTACCATGCTACTTATCCTAGCAGAGAGGCATGGAAAAGAAAGATGAAATGGTCTCAACAAGTGAAAGCCTTCCCACCCAACAAACGCCGTTATGAAAAGGCAAACTTCACAAAGAAGTTTAAGAATAATCTCACCACTGAAGCTGCCTGTAAAGATTCCACTCTTGACCTACTACTGATGGGCAGAGCAATTTAGTACTCGTAGTATACTAACTGCTCGAAAACATCGGAAGGCATTGGTGCAGGTATTCCAATACCATGAAATGTTTTCCGAGCTTATTTCAAGCAGAGGTCTTTGCCTTTAGTTGGTGTGTAGAAATAAATATCAAACGTAATTTGAATAGTATATATGTAAAAATAATATATAATGTAGCTATAGTCACGCGGCACTATAAGCGATCTCAGCCTATGAGATTAAACAGCTAGAGGTACAGGAGTGCTAAAAATCAGTTTGCAACCATGTACACCTCCTCTGGGTGCTTGAGCAAAAAACAGTAGCCAGCAACGAGTTGGCTGATGAACTCGCCAGCTCTGGTATGATGATGGAACCAGAACCTGGTGGGGTCTCACACCATAAAGAAACTGCTTCGCAATGAGTATAGAGTAGGCAGAGTTACAACCGAACAAGGTATAAAAACATGACAAACCTCTTCAGAGACAAACTCCGTCAATCAGTTGCATTCTACACTCACCACTGCAGGCGCAAGAAGCACCTGTCCAACATGGCCATAAACTCTTTTGCAAACTCCAGGTTTAGCGTCATGAAACCGGAAACATATGAGCATCTAATCCTAGACAGAGCATAATGTAGACGCAAGGTGAAGACTCTTAAATTTCTGTGAGTTTCTTTAATTAATCAAAGTGTGCCATCGCATGTTATATAGGGAAAGGGACCTTAAGTCGAGATGCAGACCTTAAATAAAATTTATTATATTCTGTTATCAAACCTAGCTCACAAATAAAGATCTTTGGAGCTATTTAAATTCGATTTCAGTCAATAAATAGTAGGCAAATTCATTTTTGAATGAAAGCTCAACTTTATGGAAACTATCAGAAGAATAGAGGTCATAATTCCCAAACTTTATTAATTATAAATGTTAATGCGTGATTTATGTAAATAAAATAAAGCTTTGTAGAATCGAATGCTGAGCATCTGAGATTCGAATTTCTATTATTAACTTTTTTATCAGCACGCCGAGTACGCATTGCTCCATTGGCGAGAAAAAAAGACAAAGCGGATTTGAGGTCGTTGAAAAAATTGATAATTTGGAAGATTAAAATCATAAATGGAACTATTTACAAGCTGATAATTTGGTTAAACCGAAAACAACCAATACATTGTGGGTCGAAAGTATGTATACATGAGAATTGAAAGACGTCTGAAGCGAATACCAAAAGCATCAACTTACACTCTGGTGCTTGAAAGCTTTGGAAACAACAATTCCATCGAATAAATAACTTAAAAAATGACAGCAGAAGAAATTCAGTAAGACTGTTTATGCAATAAATAAATTTATATTCGATTAACTGTTGTTATATCAGAAAATCTCAGGAGCGTATAAAATTTTCAAATTTTGGAGAAAGTGCTCTCCCTTTTCTAGCTATGTTGCCGTAATAAAACATTCTTCCGAAATATTTCCATCGAAATTTCTCAAAGTTCAAACGATCTTAGCTGTAAAATCTTGAGGTCAAAATTCACCAGCTCGTTTATGGACCTACCGCTATCGAATCGTAAGTCGAAAAAGACGTTTTCGTAGAACATTCCATTTCCTGCAAAATCTATGCAACGAGATATTCTTTCAAGTAATTGGAAACCTTCTGTTACAATTAAGACTTCACACTTGGAGATACTTTCTTAGAGGAACCTATTTTTCAGAGTACCAAGCAAGTGAAACAATTTTTTTTTTACCAACCCATAGATATGTACCTTTATTGAATCCATTATATTTTTTTTTTTACGTTTTGTTAAGCCACAACAATGCCGGTCCACCCACTAGTCAGAGTGTGCCGACTGATTCCATGTGACAATTTGACAGCTTTAGTGTCAGTCATTATCAATATTCTAATAGCTTGACAGCCCGGCAATTCTTCACAGGCATATAACAGAGCATGTATGTATGTATGTATATGTATGTCTATATGGACAGCTTTTGTGGGGGAGCATGTGGATGCACCACCCTCACTGCTACATTCAGACAGTTTCCACTTTGTTGTACATTTTTGCCTAATAAATCACTGGTGCACGAATATCGGTGAGCACTGACAGTGTCAACCGTAATAATAACAGCAAAAACAATAAAGTAAACATTACAACAAACATGTGGAGGCTTGAAGACAGCACTTGATTCTAAATATAGCTGCGGATCTAAGCGGATCTCCACGAAGCAAAAAACGATTGCGAATATAAATCAAATCACAAGGTGAAAACGAGAAAAAATTGTATAATTAAAAGTCAGAAACAACAAATTATGACGTATGTTGTTTATGGTGTGACACACCGCCAGCGTTGGGTAAAAAATAACGTTCATAGAAGACTTAAAGAACGCAACGTCACTTATGCCAGCAAACATACCTACAAAGTCTGTGGAATTCCAGCAAATTAAACCGAATTTCTGAATAGTAACTGCATTTTGTTTATTTGCTTTGGCTTTAAGCTGGTTTTTATTCATTCATGCGTACTGTTCACACTAATGAGTCACTAACCAGTCAACAAGTCACAAACTACTCGATCCATTGAGAATAATCGTTTATACTTAATAAACGACTGTTACTTTTTGAAATGTAAATTAGTCTATTATAAATCATCCGCAGCAAAAAGGTGCAAAAACGTAAATTAAACGATTAATAAAAGTTGTTTTTAATAGCAAGAGATGCTGCGAGATCGTTTTGCGTTTTTTAACGAGGAGTAATAAGCTGGCGCTTATACCTGGCCTCACATGACTCGAAGGTCAAAGGTAGTACAGAGCATTTTTGGATTATATATCTTATAAGATTCACTATCATAGACTTCAATATTAAGTTCGAGACGGTAAAACTTCGTTCAGTTGATAGGAATCGGAACAAAAAAATAACCCATAACCTAAAATTTTCCTCAAGATTAGTAGATTGAGACTCAAAGTTTTCCGGCTGCTTAATTTTGGTGTTCTTAGACCACACTTTCAACACTATAGGGAACAAATATAACCAATTACAACCAAACATGTATTAAAATCAGTTTTAAGGGGATTAAAGTTTTGGGAACCGATTAAAATAAGTTGATATATTATTACAAATTACTCCAAAGTATCTCCGAAACTATTTGCCGGAACAACTAATTTTTTTTTTATTCGTGATCATTTCGTCACATTTTCAACTAATATCGTACCGCAACTACCGCATTCGCCTGATTTACCTTCATGTAACTTTTGGCTATTCAGCAAATTCACATGACCACTCCGAGGACCCCGTTTTGACTCAATTGAAGATATAAAAGCTGAACCGAAGAAGGCTCTGATGGCCATCACGAGGAGGATTTTTTCAAGTGCTATATTGACTGGAAAATTAGTTAGCCCAAGTGTATTGCAGCGGAAGGGTGGGTCATCTAACGTTTTAAATTTAAATTATCTATATTTCGACATTGGAAACGTCAAATACCATTCGGAAAGTGACACGTAATCGTCGACAAGCCAATGCACCCAGTACGAATCACTGTATGGTGCGGATTTTGGTCTGGTGGAATCATCTGCCCATTTTTCTTCGAAAATGAAGAAGGAACCGCCGTAACCATCAATGGTGAGCGATATCGCCAACCGAACCCAATTTTTCTTCAAGCAAATTGAAGAGGAAGACTTGGACAACATTTGGTTCCAGCAGGACGGCGTTACGTGCCATACAGTAAACGCTACACTCAATCTTTAACGGTCTATCTTTAAATTTAAAATTTTATGTATATGGCCCACCCTATATTTAAGGGTTACGTAGGTTTGAAATGTCAAAAAAAAATTTTATTTAATTTTTTTAATACCCTGTTGTCTGGAAAATTTTCCCAAAATTTCAAGGCAATCGCAATAAAAGTGTGGGGGATAGAACGTTGGGAGAGCGGCCCGTCAGGCCAGACCGATGGGCTGCTTCAATCTTTAGCCGTTTTTTTTTAGAAACATCGTTTTCAAAGTCGGTGGTCTCGATTTGTCTGAAACTAGTGAGGTGATTTTATTGAAATTTTCTAGTTATTTTAAATAGAATGATTTCGTGGTTGATCTCAGGATTTTTTTATTGCAAAAATTAATTTCAAGGCAACTTGTGGTAAAAAGTAGACCTAAAATCATACTGTTTTGATTGCAATCCATTTTTTTAAATCCCTTGATTAATCATGGATCAGTGAAGCTATCAACAGCTTCACGGACTCTCTTTCAGTGAATGGCGCACTTATGAGTCAAACCAATGCTTACAAAGAGATCGGGTTGCCATAAGAATCCTTGCGCAGCTTCTACTTATCCAGAATCGACCACGATATCCTAAATACATATAAATATCTACGTCAAGCATGCAACAAATCCCCGCGTGACACTACCATTTCTTTGCATGTCCAACGAACGCCTCTCATCTAGCAATCTTCTCCCGTCAGAACCTGTCGAAACCGCTAGATGACTTCGTTGATAGCCAACCTAAATCAAGCAAGAGCGGATGGGATAACCGCTGCAATAACAACGTAACATTTCAATAATTCCTGTCAATTCAGTTACAACAAAAACATACATTAAAGTCACGTTCAACATTCGAGATTAAACAATTTTTCACCTTCAAGTTAATTAATTGCGCTACAACAACTAACAATGCAACAGCAACTATCATATAAAAATCTTTCGCAATTTTAAAACAGAACTCTACAATTCCTCAATTTGTTAAATTGCCTCTTTACTTTTGTTCTGTCTTATCTTTTTCTCACAGGCCTATCGCTTTCTGCTTTCCCCACATTCAGTCGTAAATATTTACGAAAATGGTCAGAAGCAATAAGGATGCCACTTTTCTAATTGGCAACACGAATAAAAAAAAATAGAGCTACGTACACTGTTATCAAATGCATTCACTATAATCTATTATTCTTACAAAAGCAAATTACAATTTAGATGCATGAGTTAAATTACATATTTGTAACGCAAATTAAAATAGTTAAATAAAATCTAAACAATAAATTTTACTTCTCCTCGCCTGTCATTCATGCAGTGTGGCAACAACGGAAGCAAAGCAAAAATACACGTCATGGACTCAGTAAAAGGAAAGTTGCAGACACAAATACAAACAGTTATAGTAGAGGTGAGTGCCAACTATTTAGCAAAATTGCCTATTTTAAAAATTCCTTACATTCTAAACCATACAATTTTCAGCTCAAAGATGCCATTTACGGAAACCATAACGGGACGGAAAACGAACAATCGCAGAAAGTGTGTAAAACAGAAATATTTTCAATTTTAGTTAGGTAAAGTAGCCAAACATTCGCAAGTAACAACAAAGACAACTTAGAAATGGGTAATGACACAGTGCCAGCTGTTGGGCCCACAACTAGAAAGCGCAGCAGTTGTGTGCCCTACGATAAAACACTTTGCAACTTCGACACCGTAAGCACAAAGCATAACATGAACCAAGCAACCATTGCCGCCATACGCAACGAGGCACTATTGCAGCTACAGCAACACCAACAGCTAGCACGCGCTTCCATGCTTTATGTTAGCTTTGTGAACCTCTGCATTTTCATAGCAGGCACGAGTGTAGCTTTCATACTCTACGAATTTCTGCATATCAATCCATATGGCGTGTTGCGACAGGCAAACAAACAATTGCAACACCTGCCTGACAATCATTTTCTACAAACGCGCGATGATTTCGCTGTTTACGCAGCGCCAGACACGGGGGCGCTGGACTTAGATGCGCTCAAAGATTTGTATGTTAGTGCGAAAGAAGAGGAGAGTGGGCGTGCTTCAGCAACTAATGTGAAAGAGGCACTTGACTCTTTGAGATTGGCAACGGAAATGCGCGCCTTGGGTAAAGCTGAGAAGGCGCAGCGTTTATATGAACATGCCTTCGCATTGGCGCCAAAGCATCCAGAAGTTTTGCTACGCTACGGCGAATATCTGGAGCATAGTCAACGCGATATTGTGCTGGCGGATCAATATTATTTTCAGGTAATAACTAAAACTAACTAAAAAAAATTAGGGCTGCCTTAATTTGATTTTGTTTGAACGGTAGGCACTGATGCTAAACCCCACCAACACAGAAGCGGTGGCTAATCGTCAGCGCACCGCTGGCATTGTGCAATCCATTGATGAACGCAAGCTAGAGTTGCTTGACTTGAAGCGTGACGCACTTTCTGCAGTGCACGAATCAAACGCGGCATTGCGGCGTGCGAAAAAAGAGGCTTATTTCCAACATATCTATCACTCGGTGGGCATTGAGGGCAACACAATGACTTTGGCGCAAACGCGCTCTATTCTGGAGACACGCATGGCTATCGATGGTAAGTCCATTGATGAGCACAACGAAATTCTTGGTCTGGATTTGGCTATGAAGTACATCAATGCAAGTTTGGTCAACAAGTAAGGGTGTATTTGTTTTGAGAAAGAAACTAAGAAATTTAAATTTAAATATTTTTCTGGTTCTTCATTTCTAGAATTGAGATAACCTTAAAAGATATATTAGAAATACATAGAAGGGTGCTGGGTCATGTTGATCCTATCGAGGGTGGCGAATTTCGTCGTACGCAAGTGTATGTAGGCGGTCATGTGCCGCCCGGCCCTGGCGATTTGGCAGTGCTAATGCAGCACTTCGAGCACTGGCTAAATGCAGAACAAACGGTTTCATTGCATCCAGTCAAGTAAGTAAACACACGCAAATTTTAGTAATTATAGTTAGTGACCTTATTGACTTCCACGTTAGCTAAATTTGCTTAATGTAGCGCAACAGATTTTTATTGTTAGCTTATTTGCAAAAATATGAATGGCTTTTATTACTCCCCAGACATGCGGCCTTGGCTCACTATAAGCTGGTGCACATACACCCCTTTATCGACGGCAACGGCCGCACATCGCGTCTACTTATGAACGCTTTGCTGATGCGCGCGGGCTATCCGCCCATTATAATACCAAAACAGCAGCGGTTAGTACATATTCACAAGTAATTACATAAGTGTGCCCATTAATTATAATATTGCATGCATTTATTCAACAGGCACAAATACTATCAGTTTCTGCAAGTGGCAAACGAGGGCGACATACGCCCCTTCGTGCGCTTCATTGCCGATTGCACGGAGAAGACGCTCGATCTGTACCTGTGGGCGACGAGCGATCTGCCACAGCAGATACCGATGTTGGCGCAAACCGAACACGAACTGGCCTATGTGGATAAGTTGGTGACACCGTCGGGTGAAACTGCGACGAACCGTGGATCTGCAACGCCCATAGCAGATAAATTCGAATCAGGTTCCGGCGAAATTCCTTAACATTTCATGAAGTTGTTGTTATTACTGTATGCCATAGATTTTAGCGGCCAAAGCAGGGTTGCTGATGTATTAATTTAAGTGTAGGTTGCATATGCGGGGTAATTAGTGTAAATCAAAGATATTTTGTTTTAAGGTGTGAAAATCCTGTGTAATTGTTTGTTGTTAGTACATACATATTTATGTAGTAGTAGATATGCAACACTTGACTGTGATCTGTTAGAAGTGTGTGGGGTTTATGATAAAACTTGGCATATCGCTCCGCTATGTGAGCCAAAGCTGCTGTGTCATGATATTCCTTTATTATTATTTTTTTTTGTATGTGTTTAAACTACCAAATTGTAAAGCAAAAAGCATATTTTAAAATTCTTCCTTGTGATGGTGCTCCAAAATTCCCGGCAGCGGTTTTGTGCGCGTAGACAATTTAAAAGCAACAATGCCAAATAGTGACATTTTCAAAATGTACGGTACTGCCTAAACGTAAACGATAACCAAAAAGTAACATGACTTTCAATAACAATTTACAACAATGTATGTATATATTTTGTATATAAAAATTTAAGCATTAAAACAACAAATCGGTTTGTAAGTATGTATGTATGCCAACAACAAAGCGGAACTTTGTTGCATACACAGTCATAAGTCCTAAGTAAGGCTTGCTCTATCCAAAAGCACAAATAATTTATAAATATGTTTATATGTGTGACATTTGTAAAAAACAGACAACTATTGAAAGCACAAACTGCTAGCTATTGGTTACTTATATTCTAATGATATTTTCTATACTCGTATATTGTGCAACGACAAAGAATAAAATTATTGCAATGGAATAAAAATGATTGTATCAAAATTCACAACTAAGTACGCTAAACTTATGCACAGGCAGGTCCCTACAACTTCGATTTCTGCAGGTAGTCCTTGTAGGTGACTTCGCGCCACCAGCTCGGGCGTTCGAACACCTCGGGCGCCTGCACGATGGCGCGCTGCAGATGCTGGTAAATCTGCAAAGCACAAAAATACACAAAAACAAAATATTCAACTATCATTTGAACACAATATTTTTACAGTTACACTTACATTGCCATCGCTCATGCCGAGCGGCGAGTTGAGCATGAAGTCCGTTGGGGCAATTGCATCGATCAGCGATATGGCCTCGTCCTTCAGCAGCGGCAGCAGCGCCAAAATGCCCTCATGATAGAGCTCCGCATGCGCCCTATCCTGGAAGTAGCCACCTTGATAGTAGATGGCGATGTACTTCGTGACCAAATCGGCGCCGTAGAACGACAACAGCTGCGCAAGCACATTTTTCTCATTCGACGGTGGCAAGTTGTTGACGAAGCGATGGAACACATAGTAGATTGTGCGCTGTTGGCAGAACGTATTTAATATTAATCATCAAATTAGTGCCGCGTGCGCTTACCTGTGCATAGATAAGGGAGAGTTGCTGTGCGTTGAAGACCTGTATATTGTTGCGTGTCTCAAAGGCGTCTTGACCCTGCTTGCGTAAGCTTTCGTAGCGTTGCACTGTTCTATCAAGCTGGTAGGCAAGCAGCCAATCTAAAGCCTTCAAGAGATCTGCAAGTAAAACGCAGTAGAAGTACCAGACTGCAATCATTCAAAAATAACTACTCACTGTCTGGTTGCAACGCCTCCTGCGCGCTGCGTTCGGTCGCCGTCGTACGCAATATCACGTCCATATCCTTCAAGAAGACCACAGAACCCAATGGTGAGATCTCCGCGAAATTGGCATTACTGCGTCGCAGACTTATCAGCCAGTTGGAGGCCTGCTGTATAAGCGTATTATTCTCGCCTTCGTACGTACAATTAGCGTCGTTGTCGTTGCGCAGGTCACCCAAGCCGGCCAGCTTCAAGTAGCCATGACCACCGCATGCTTCGCGGCATTCTTGTATGCCATCGCGCGCTGCCCAAGTGCACACCGGCTTGGCGGCCGAGGACACGGCATGTATTTCCATGCCTTTGCTGCTGGTGTCTTCGCCCAAAACGGTGCGAAAGGTCAAATCTACATTTTCAGTGCCGATCCACATGGAGAATATACGTAGGGCATAGGCGGTGGCCAAGTGTGGTATTAGGCGATATTGTTGTGACTGATATTCGATTACAGGCCACTCTTCGTTGCTTTCTTCAGGGCCAAATTGCTTGCGACATGCGGAGTAGCGTGTGGCGATTGTTATAGCTTTGCTGAGCGCGAAATAAGCTAGCGAGCATATGTTCGCGCGTCCAGCCGAGAGTGCACCCAACGAGGCGCCCAAACGTTTGCGACTGTCCTTGATTTTGCTCACATAATTGCCTTGCTCATCGATATCACCGGTCTTCGAGAGCAAGTTCTCGCCGGGTATGCGGTATTCGTTGAACATCACAAAGCTAAAGAAGAGATTTCATAGAAAATGCATAAATACTTCGAAATAAGTGGACTCACCCATTATCTATGCCATTCAAGCCGACCTTCTCACCCAAATCCCCAACGGTCACGCCAGGGAACGGCAGCAGCGTGCGCTCGTTACGTATTGGCACTAGGAAGGCATTCAAACCTTGATATGTGTCGTCGGGCACATATAACTGTGCATATAAGATGGCGTGCGTACATGTCTTGCCCAAATTGCCGACCCAACACTTGGCAGCCTCAAAGTCGGGTGTATGTATAATGAACTCACGCGTCTTTGGATCGTAGGTGGCGCGTGTGCGCATGCCACGTGCATTGGTGCCGTGTGAGATTTCCGTAAGCGCAAAAGCGCCTATAATTTCATTATTCGCAATTTTCGCGGCATACTTGGCCAATCGATCAGTGCCTAGCGAGAGAATTGTGCTGGGGAACATGCCATTCGAGAGCGAATACCTGATGGCAAAGCTGAAATCATACGAGAACATGGCCTGTGAAAAGGCCAGTGAGAGCTGAGGCGCAGTGACGTACTGCAAATGATAAAGGAATGTGTTAATAACGGTATCTGAAGTTAAGATGGATTTTTTAGAATTTCACTAACTTCGCCTAATCCATAGAATTGCTTATCACAGATTAATTGGCCGCGTTTATTGGCCAGTTGGCGTTGACGATCCATTGACGGGGATTCCAAGTCATGTTGAAAGTCGGGATGTTTTTCCATGAAATTCCATATGCGATGCTAAGAGAAATAATAAGATAAAAGCAAAGCTCAATGAAATCACAATTACAAATATATTTATAAATGCGATAAGTACCAGATCTAATCTTCAATAGGAATCATTTAGTTTTTAAATTATTTTCTTTTCTTCAAAAACATGTTCTAAGCTTAGAATTAATGCAAAAGAAGAATATGACATAAAAAGACCAGAAATTCTTTTACCGTTATTTTCAAAAAAACAAATTAAAAATAAAAAAAAAAACCAAGAGAAGAAAAAAAGAGGGTTCAAAAGGAAATATGGGCACGAATATCTCGAAATTCTTCTCGGCCTAGTTTTGGTTGAGGACATTTCTTTGTATGCACCGATATTTTTTTGTCGCATTTCGCTCAGTTCTTACGCAAGTACTACATACATACATATGTATGTATATCTATCTATAGATATCGAATTTTATCAAATAATGCCCAAAAAGCCTCTATGATAAATATTTATGTTTTCTATGTATAAGTTTTTGTATGTATGTATATAATTTGAAGTAAATTGCTGATATTTTAAACTTTACTTGGCAACTTCCTACTCGGTCTACTCGAGCTTCTTGCTAACCTTTATCATATTTGGATATTTACGTTTGTCCTAATAACCGGTTAAAAAGTCAATATATATTTCTTTAGGGTAAAGAGTTTATTTCCTACAAATATACCGTTGGAAAGCTGAGATTTTAAGCTTCATTTAACCAAAAAAAAAATTTGAAGAAGTTGAAAAAAGTTACAGCTATACAAAATGATTGAAAATATTGAAGAAATACGCTATTTTTTTAAATTTTTATATAAAAAAAAAGGGAAAAAGGTCACGCAAGCTACCAATGATATTTGTGAAGTTTAGAGAGACGATGCGGTATCAGTTCGTGTAGCACAGCAATGGTTTGCTCGCTTCCGTTCTGAAAATTTCGATGTGAAAGATGCATCTCGCTCTGGTCGACCTATCGTTGAAAAAGTCGATAAAATTATGGAAACGATACGAACTTAACATTCATCATCAAACGGTTTTGAACCATTTAAAAAAGGCTGGCTACCAAAAGAAGTTCAATGTATGGGTACCAAATGAATTGTCTGTGAAAAATTCAATGAACCGAATTAACATCTGCGATTCTTTGCTATGACGAAATGAAATTGAACCCTTTCTGAAGCGAATGGTAACAGAAGACGGAAAGCGGATCAAATGCGACAATAATGTGCGAAAAAGATCATGGTCCAAGCGTGGTGAAGCTCAACAAGTGGTCACAAAGCCAGGATTTACGCCTTGAAATGTTATGCTGAGTGTTTGGTGGGGTAGGAAAGGAATCATCCACTATGGGCTGCTCCAGCCTGGATGAAAGATTGATTCTACATTGTACTGTCAACAACTGATGAGATTAAAGTAAACAATCAAAAAAAAAAAAAAGGCCAGAACCGATCAATAGAAAGGGCTTCCCAAAACCAGGGAGAGCTTGGCTGGGAAGTTTTGAGGCATATACCATATAGCCTTGACTTTGCACCATCGGACTACTATTTGTTTCTGTCAATGCAGAACTCTCTTAATGGAGTAAAATTGCCTTCAAGAGAAGCCTGTGAAAACTACTTGTCGCAGTTTTTCGTACGTTATTTTACAATTTAGGTGACGCTATGCATTATATATACTGAGTTAAAATAATAACTGGGAATCTACTTTCTGATGGACTAACTTTTTAAATGAACATACATTAATCACTGTTTCAGTCGAGTTGAAGTCGCCATATGTGGATTGTATCATACATAGAACGGTTTAAACAGACTTAAGTTAATCTACAGAGAATTTTGTAACCGATGAGTACTTCTTATGAGAAGTGTCTTTTCAAAAGGAGATATCTACACGTTAACTTATTTACACAAAATATGAAATCGTTACAAGCAAAATATATACAGACCTACTTAAAAGTAGTATTTCTGTTTAGGAATTATGTAAGGGCAAAAATATCTTATTTTGAAAGCAGCACTCCCAATTAAAGCTTCTTTACAACGATATTCACGGTTTTCTTTTACATAGTCATAAAATGTGTTTATATCTATTCCATGTATTTCGTTCTAAGTATTAGAACTATTTTATCTTTAGCATGAGTTAAATTTATTATTCATACTTATTTGATAATATCCACACACAGATATTTGTAAATACCTACATTATTCATAATACAATAAGCACTACCCTGCAGGAACTTTTCACTTAATACTGAGAATATTTATTGTCCTCAAGAAATAAATTATAGCATACTAAAATCTCGTATATCTCTTATACTCTGGAAGGCCAAAAGCAAATGTGGTTGTCATTAAAAAAAAAAAAACAATATCCCCAGCTGCATCAAAACATAGATGCATCAAGGTTATCCAGTTATATACTAACAGTAGATAATTAGTATAACTAAATTTCCATATCCGTTGTGTACCCAGAGTAAAAAGTTGAGGGTCCCAAGTTTAATTCCTTGGTTTTTCACATTTGTCTCAACTATCAAAGAATTTCCGGCTGGCTAGCGTATTATTTGTAATGAGGGTGTGAATTTGCACCAGCAAAAAAGTGTGTCAGCTTGTAAATAAGCGCTAATAAATATTGTTATCATAATTATATCTATTGTTGCATGGACTTTATTGAATGTAGGCTTCAGCACATGTTCAATGACTCGTAAGCATTTCTAAGAGACAACACACATTTGCCGTTAGAAGTAATGCAAATCAGTTAATGAATACGTACCAATGATAAAGCAAAAATATGTAAGACATACATGGGCATGTATGCATGTATGTATGTATATTATGTGAGAAATTATACTACTGATATATTATCGTTGTATAGTTCAAGGGTTATCTCTGATAACTTGCCTGCACTTCGTAATAAAGAATATTGCATTTTAGGGCTGAACAGGTGGTTAGGGAGGTGCATTTTGGAATGTTTTTGGTGCTAAGGTTCTTATAATAATAAACTCTAGCAACTAAATGTTGCACTATATTCAAGATCTTACTTGATTACAAACAAATTATTCGCTCCTTCTGTTCGAATTAACATAGTGGTCTTCTGCTGGAGATTGGGTACGCTTCCAAAAATTTTGTACATGTGCATTTTTTAAATTTATTTTTTAAATAAAAACCTCTTAAAAAATCACAAAAAAATGTTCTTTTTTCTTATTTGCAAGTGGATATAACCTCTTGAAAAAAAATTATTTTACAGGTTCAAAAAAAGTTCTTGAATAGTGTAATTAAGATAAGTAGGTCTCTGTTGCAATAACAACCACACACGACTTGAACGGCTGTGTGCATTCAAATATGAGCTTTGTATAATTTTAAACTTATGTAATGTGAAGACACCGAATTTAATTAGCAATTTATTTTAAAAGCTTTTCAAATTGTTGTTTTATAGTATGGATTTGAGAATGGACACTGAATAATGTACGTATATATGTGTATATATATGTATCCACACTTGCACATATGTATGACTGCAACCTGCTCACAAATATGATGACTAGCGTTGTTTATACATATGTATGTAGATGAAACCAGCTTATAATAGATACTGATAACCCACCTCATGTTAATAGGAAAATAATTAACAAAGAAGATTTATTACAATTACTAACGCCACAGTTAGCTCCACTGTAGTTGTATTAGCGCGCCTCTGCTTAGTTTTAAACTTTGTACTGACCTTTGTACTCTGATCAAAGCAGCGTAAATGACTTTTAATGAATCAAATGGATTGATAATTCATATATTTGCATACTCGTGGCAAAAAGTACACACATTTAAACTTGCAGTTGTAATTACCAATGCGAGCAATTTTAATTGCTTACATGCTCACCTTTAGTCGTATGTGCTCCTCACCCTCCAGAAGGACGTTCATGCGTTTGTAGCAAAATGTTGAGAGTTGCCGATATTTCGTCAATGGTCCAGTTTTGAAATCCGGGAAGATGATCTTGTCCTCATATATGTTTTCCGATTGCAGCTGCTCCGGTTCGACCTCACTGGGATTTTGTAAAATAGAAAATAACTTTGCAACTGTATCCATAATTACGAAATATTTTCTTTGAATTAAAAAGACTAGACTAGACTGTGCGTGCGGCGCAAAGCTCGATTCAAGACTGGTTTAGTGGTCACTTTCGTTTGTGGAAGCAAACCATTGTGTGTTTACGAGGTGGTCAACGCTCTGTCGGCATTGAATGAAGCTCTTTTTTTAGACGCAAATTTATAAGACTCTCACAAAATGCTTGCTTAAGGAAGGAGCGATCAAAACAAAAGCCAGAATTAAAACTGCACTTCGTGTGCGCTATTTTTAGTTGAAGATAGTATGAAGTTATTATTTATAACAATGGCTTACCACGCCCCTTTAAAATGCGTTTACAGTGCTGAAGTTAAATCTTTAACTTAAAGATAGTTGTTGCTTTTACTCATTTGAATGTACCTCTAATGTAGGTCTGATAACCTATGATGATCTTACGGTGTCAGTACCATTATAGGAACTCGAATTACTTACATATGTACATATGCATATTACATACTATAATTTCAAAAGCGAGAACTATAAATTGTACACTATTTTCTTCACAAATTTTATGAAAATTGTCGTTATTAGAAATGCTCGACTATGAGGACTGCCCGTAAAGGGGAACTTCACTGTATATCATTTTTCATTCATAATTTTATATTTTGTTTAGTTATTTTCAATTATTTTAATAGCACTGGTTATTTGAATATTTTCATAAAAATGAACGTCGTAAATTTGAATTGCGCTTACAGTTACCACACATTCCATCGCTCTAAACTTTAGCATATAAAGCCATTGCACTTACTTGTTATTAGTATTTGACACCATGTTGAACTTTCTACGCTCGCACAGCAATTAACGTTTGATGACAACCGCACAATTTGAGCACTGAACACCAACTGTGGTCTAGACCCGAAAAAATATGTAGATAACTTATCAAAAACAGCGCACACCTTCCTTAATATCCGAAATAGATTACATGTTTGTTTATACTTTGTACCTGTTAAAACGACTTTATTTGTAATAAATTGGAGATAATCCTTTAACAGGAGTTATGGCTCATATCAGTTTTATGGATGGCGGCTAATACCCAGTAATCTACGAACTGTCGAAGAAATTTCGAGCAATGAATACTACCATTGAGCAGCTCCACAAAAACACACCAACTAGTGTTGAAAGATTCCTCTTTTAGCACACCTTCATTTGATTTGCACTGACCCTTTGAAATAGTAATAAGTTAGCTTCTTCAATCCATTTTCACACAAATAAAAATAATGGAAAACTAATGCTTTTGCGAATTAGTAATTGAATAATCCAAAGGTTAGCGATTAGTAATAGCTCGTTCTTATCTCCGTAATTTGCAGGCGCGGTTGCTATTAATTGCCTTTTCTTTGAGTGTGGCAGTAGGTACGTGCTTACGTCTCTTAGTCAAATAGCTTATTTACTCTTGGTATTTGATTAGATTCACTTCATGAATTCAATATTGATTGAATTTTACACGTTAACCCAGATCTCCAACCTACTCATTCAATGTTTTTGTTTGTGATATGTTATTGTTTTGTTGTTTAGCAGCAACGGCTGTTGTGTGCGAAATGTCATTAACAGCTGATTGCGGTATTCACGAGCAAGACAAATGAATGATATTTTTTTTACTGTAAATGAAATGAAGTATTCTATGGAAGGTATTTTTATATAATTAGAAAACAGCAACTTTCATTTTCACAGATTTTAGTTGGTTTTTGTACTATTCAACTGTAGTTTAGACTGTATGCAAGAATGCAAGTATTTTAAAATTTCAGATTGTCCTAACTGGGCATATATTCCGCGGGAGTCCATAGTAGGCGTATTTCTATTCTCGTATACAATTTGAGGTCTTCTCAAATTCATCTTAAATTTATTGTTAGGTTAGTTTAGATGGCTGATGACTCAACAAGGTGTTTTGTAATAGAAAATTATGTACTCCAGTCTCGAATCACCGATTTTTTTCTTATTGGTAGTGGGAGTTTACTTTCTGAACCGCTTTGATCTGATTTTAACTTCAATCATCGCTCATTTTAATGTTTGAATTGAAATATGGTTATTTGAAACATCTAAAATGTATCCACAAGTGGTGCACTATGATTGTGTTCACAAACATCAAGCCTAAAAGTATGCAATTTTATTTTATTTTTATGTTTTTTAACCCTTGAAAGCCCAAAAAATGCTTGTTTTTTCAGTAAATATTATTTATTTATGCTTATACATTTAATTAACATGAAACATTTCTTAGAGTAATACTTTTTTGATATATGGTTCATAATTATTGTTTATGTTAGTTTGAGATTGGAAAAGTTTTGTTAGCTTTCGCGTAAAATACTCGTAAAAGCTCAACTTGAGGAGCATATAAAACAGAATACATCAATTAACTTTTTCGCATGTGTGTATATAATGTCTGCATGTGTATGTGTGTGCATTTGTGTTTATAACTGTGTGTTTGAAATTTCATAAGTATGTGTCTGTGTTGGTAACAAATTGTTCGTTATACTCAAAAGTGTTTTCACATATTTTTGGTAACGCACGAGAATTTAGCGACTTTTTGAATTCAAAATAGAATTTTCTTTTTTATCAAATAGTTTAGTGCGCTGTGGGCATATCAAAGTGCCGCCAGAAAATATCTACATTCTCAATTATATGCCGTTTTTCACTGAAATGAAGGTAGGTAACAAGTAGTCGATAGTAATATCAGGAGTGCTTACATTTAGTTTCTTTTTAAATAGAATTTTCGTTAATCGCAAATCAAAGACAAACCCTACTTTTCGTCGTTTTATATGCTATCGTTACAACTTTACTAATACTTTACTTTCATTACTGTGTCATCAGCGATTTTTCTTCTGCCAAGCTTACTTTCTACATTACTTTTCCACACTTTTGCTTCTCTGTGTATATAAAAAGCTAAAAAATTTGCATTTTTTATTCATTAATTTATTTACTTACATATATAATGCTCATGCAGCCAGGTTGATGCCGGCAAAATTTACTAGCAAACTACATTTATATTTATTTGTTTGTATGTATGTATGTCTACTTAAAAATTATTTTGCTAGTTTTTGTTTTATATTTATGAACATTTTTGATGCGCATTTTTGCTGTACATAAATACATACATAAATATGTACATACATTTGTATATGTTTTATTTGTATTTTGCTACATTTTTCTCAGCCGTCAGTGTTAATTGACACAAAATAAAAGTGTGAACTCTTAAATAATATATGTATGTTTATATATTTTTATTAAGAATTAACCATTTTATTTATTTATTTTTTACAACCATTTGTTTGGGAGTTCCATAAAAAGCGTTTACTAACGTCATGACGCGTATGGTTTTTAGGTTATGTGCGATGATTTTGAAGAATTTCGATTTTTTTGTTGATATCTGCCATATAGTCTGCTAAATTAAAATAATTTATCACCTAAAAGCTTGATTTTATACGAAAAAATTTTAATAGAATTTTTTTTCGTTCAAAAAAAAAAACTGAGATTAACAATAATATTTAATTTTGTGTTTTTTTTTTTTAATGAGAAAAACATTTTATGAAACTTTTTTCTTCAAAAACTCAAAGTTATTAAAACAAAAATTTTAGGAAAAATTTGCTATTTGAATTATAGAAAACAGTTTTGAACAAACTTTTTTAATTTAAAAAAAAAATGCAAAATTTTTAATTAAAAAGAACTTATTTATCACCTAAATGCTTGATTTTGTCCTAAAAATATTTTAATGAAGATTTTTTTTCAAGAACGATATTAACAATAATATTTACTTTTGTCTCGCTTTTGTTTTTTTTAACAACAAAAAAATTTAATAGCAACATTTTTCTTGAAAAATTAGAAATTATCAAAAAAAAAAAGAATGTAAACATTTTATAAATACTTTATTTAGGAATATATAGAAAGAATTTTGAAACTTTTTTTTGGAAAATTTTTTAAAGAATTTTGTTTTTTGCAGAAATTAGGAATTAATTCTCTTACATTTTTTTCACTAAAACTTTTTTTTGGGAAAATTTAGAAAAATAAATCTATGAAAATTTCGAATATGTTTTTAAGAAAATTTAAAAAATTTTTTTAGAATCTTTTTTTTTGCTTGAAATTAATTGCGTTACGGCGGCTACACCATATATCGCTAAAACTTTTTTTTTGGGAAAATTTAGGAAACAAAATTTTATAAAAATTTGGAAAGTTTTTTAAGATAAATTCGTTTTTAAGAAAATTTTGGAAAATTTTTAAAGATTTTTTTATGCAAAAATTATCAATTAATCGCCTTACTGCATTTTCACCATATATCGCTACAAACTTTATTGGAAGAAAATTTATAATAACAATGTTTTAGGAAAATTTGAAAAATTTTTAAATTTGTTTAAGAAGTTTTTTTAGTATTAAAAAAATTTAACAAATTTTCCTCAGAAATGAACTCCGAACACAAATTTCTTAAAATAGTTGATTTTTCCTTTAAAAAACAATCGCTACCGCGAAAAAGTGTGTTGTTTTTATGAACTATTGTTTTTGCGCTTATTGTGTTGTGCTCAACATACAATATGAGTGACAATTCCTTTGCTAAATTTTCTTCAAAAATAATTGCACTGCATTTATTTATTATATTGTAAATCGTTTATTGTTTTGTATCGGCGTTATTTCGTAGTTTCTTGTAAGTTCTTCAAAAATATGTACGCGTCTGTAGGTAAATGTTATTGCACATTTCGATGCGGCTGTAATATTTTCGTAATATTTTATTGCATTCATGATTGTTTGCTACTGACAAATAATTATTGTACACGCTGTTATCGACTTATCGATGACATTATACTTTCAAAACAAAGAAATGGCGTTAATAAACTTACACTTTAACGCCACTTTCACACAAGCAATTTATTCGTTTATAATTTGCTTTTGCACTCCTTACAATTTTAGCTATAAAATTCGTTAATACAAAATTAAAATTGTTTAAAATTTCATTTTTTTGCACACTCAGTGCATGGTTTACGCACATGACACGGCTGCTTTGGCTAAAAATATTATTTACTCTATTAAAACGCTATTTAAAAGCCAAGTTCCGTTTTCTTTTGTTTTAAATTAAATTATAGCGTCTTTATGATTTTGTTTATTGAACTATTCATGCTTTCATATTAACATTATGTAACACTAAATTATATTATTTTGAGTTTAAAAACGAAAGTTAACTGTGTATATAATTGCGCTACACAAACACTCGCATTTCCAACTCAATTCAATGTCTTCTCCATCAGCGAATTCGCCGCCATAATGCCATGCGCATGCACCTGCTCCTCACCTTTATGCTCCTGTTGCTGTTGCTTCCCCGCTGCTGCATCATCAGTTGCCACCATGCCATTGGCATGCTCCGCACGTGCTGCCGCACTGCTGCAGGCCGCGCCGTTATTCGCTTCATATCATCGACTCTGACACGAGCTGGCAGCGGAGGATGATGAGAAACCGGATTGCAGGCTAGTCATGGAGCCTTTGTAGTTGGCCGAGCTGAGCACTTCGTAGAAGAAGTTCAATTGTGCAGGGCCTTCGGGGCCGCTTGACGGACTGAACCACTGCATGATGTAGGAGTGCGTGTGGTGCATTACATGGGAACCCTGTGATCCGAAGGAAGAAAATGTTAGTAATGAAAAATGCCACCCAGCTGGGAAGGGAGAAGTTACACACCTGCACACTTTCACGGTGTCGGCAAATGAGCGTTGGCTCCTCCTTGAAGTAGTGTTCGCCCTCCACGAAGTCGCTCATATCGAATATAGAAACAGAGGTGTCTAAGTGGCACGAAAAAACATTTGAGTTTATATATGTATGTCGGAAGCACAGCACAGCTTTGTACTCACCAGTTTTTGGCGGCAGCTCTTTTGTGGCGCGATACAATGTGAAGTGTAAATCACTGCGCATCACGTCGAAGTCCCAGGTGAGCACACTCTTCGGGTCCTCGTTCGGTATAATTACCTCGTGTATATAACCGGTGCGCAGTTCAACGGTTTTGTAGAGACTACGATGCTCGTGCATCAATGCGCCACCGGCTTCCAGCGACTTTTTGGCCTCCTCCTCCTCCGCATCGTCGTCTTCGAGCGAGTTCATTTTATAGAGCGTTTTTGGCACGAGTCCACCTTCATGTATGAGTGTCTGTGTTTCGCGCATTGACAATGAAATTGAGAGAAAAGCCAAGTAAAATACGGTGATTAATTTTATTTTTAATTACAAAATGCATTATTCGCACAAACACGCAGAGAGAATATAATAAGAAAATGTGGCACACAGGCACCGTGCAAAAATGTAATGAGCTCTGGGGCTACATGGTACTTATGAGCTTCGGTAGTTTTCCTGAAATGTTGTGATCTGAATAAAATTAATTGCATTTCAAAGTTCTCGGGAATATGTGCCTCACTTGTAGCCAGCGAGCTTTGATCCTAATTCTTACTATATTTCAGAAAAAGGTGGAATCATCTTGTCACTTCTGCCTCCATCGCCCGGATTTTGCAAGACTGAGACTGATATATCATGGTGGACACACCTTTGGCGAACTTAGCGAAGTGGCTGGGACTGATATTAACTGGCTTAATACATTTGTGGTAAGCTCAAAACACGGTAATAACACAGATGACGAATATCGATCCAATAAATTTGGGGCAAGCTTAAATTGCTACGTTGATTTATGAGGATCTGGTGATCAACACAAAAGACGAATATCTGACAAAGTGAGATCCATCAATTTTGGATCAACTCTATGACCTTACCTAACCTAACCTCCCTTTTTGACACTCTATCTCTGCATAACTTCCCTTTATAATCTAAACGATAAAAAGCTACGTCAGATCCTTTCCCGAAGCTTTCGCTGCAATCAGTGACTTCGAGAGGTGGATCGAGAAAATTTTTCCCGGGCTCAGAGTTAGCTTGGTGGCCCAGTGTTCAGCAACAATTTCACCGAAAATTTATGGATCAGGGGGTCACATTCCAAGACCTTTCCGAACCCCGATTTTCTCTTTACGGCCTTGGCTGCAATATTTGAACATTGTCGATGGCTTCAGATTGTATTTAAGACAGCCTTGTTTAAACTAACGGTTCCATAGAGCCCACTTGCCACAGCAACAACACTAACATAAATAATATTCGAGAAGAAAAAGATTTATTAGAGCTTCACAACTAAATCAGAGGAGCGGCATAGCAAGGCTTATGAAAAAGTCATTCTTAACACTCCGCAGGGAAGAAATCCACCAAAAATTAGTAGTTGGAGTCAGAAGAAGACGACGATATGGGTCTTGGTATCTCGACTAAACAGCAGAACACTAAAGTTGAGCTAGCAGATCGCTTCCAAACTCCAAATATCGCGAAGTTGAGAATTATATTAATCGCCCCTGAGACCACCCTTACATAAATGTGAATGAAACAAGTGGATTTTCAAAGGCATAGAAAATGTTTAAGATGGATGAAAATTAATGAAAAGTTACCGAGTGAATGCGCTTTGCGAAGATGAAAGTCCACATATTAATGATGGGTCATAGGATAAAAGCGACTTCTTAAATGATCAGCTACTTCCTTTATTCTACAAACAACTGATTGGTTTATCTAATGGCAAGACGAGTACATAACGCCTCTTTGAGCTTTGTGATATATGTGCATATGAACATATTTTGTGCAGATGTAGGTCGGTGAACTACTATCGAGCGTTTCATTATCGCTGTTCGGAAGCAAGACTCTAAGTGGAAATGCTTGAGACGTTCGTACAAAGTACAGCACATGACACACATTCACACTTATTTGAATTATATACTATTTGGAGTGGTATACATATATGAGGAGAGCGCAAAAACTGGCACAGACATGATTTACATAACGGAAAACAATGTATTCACGATCACTTGGCGCACGAAGCGCGCGCATATAATTTTGATTGACACTGAACAAATGGTGAAGATTTCTAAAAACATAAAAGCTAAGTAATAGCGCCTCTTACACAATCGCAATTAGGAAAAAAGCAATGCGTAAAATACTTTTGATTAATTATTTCCACATACGGAATGTAGGTCAATGCAGACTGAATTTCGTTAAGAACAAAATTTTCATTTGTAGGCATTTGGAGAGGAAGAAAGTTGAGCAATTAGATACCGTTAAATAAAAAATCATAACACAAAATTTATATTATTTACAGTATTGAACAGTTTTCACACGACCTACCTTACATGGACCACCCAAAAAGTCTGGTATGATCTCCGAATCGATGTACTGCTCCAAGCCGTCCTTCATGTGTAGACAATCAGGACCGCCGTAGAATAGGAACTTCGAGCGCGTGTTCTCATCTGTGTGTGGTTGAAAATTATGAGTTCTCTAATAATTTCTTTAATGATTTTGGAGGAACTTACGTATAAAAGCGCTCACAATTGTCCAGGCGATGGGAAAGACGCGCGGCGCACGCACGACCAGCACACGACCCATGGTTTCGGGGTAGTTGCGCTCGACCGTTTCGATGATATTGAGCAGAGCTTTTACGCCCGGGCGCCAGAGATGACGCATGGAAAGACCCTCCAAGTCCACAAGCATACACCAACTCAATACAGGTTGACCCAACTTTTCGGCGGATTCCTTGATGCGTTGCATGCCCTCCTCACAGATGTGTAGAGTCTATAAAGAATAGTGTTAAACTAAAAAACACGCACCTCAAATTAAGAGCAAGCAAACTCACGAGCTTTAGTAAACCTTCGGTGCCGATAGACTTTAGCAAACCTTTCACGTCCATGTGACCCAAGCGCAGTATATAAATCGGACGTCCATCCTTGTCGTGATGATGCCATGCACCGGGAAAGTGGTTCACCACCACCGCCGGCGCCTTGTAGTCCTTAACCAGCGTGTCAATGTTGTGCTCCTTGCGCCACTTCAGCGAATCCTTGAGCATGGTGCAGGCCTGGTTCACGTGCCAGTCGCGTGCTGTCAAAAAACGCAGTATGGTCTGATAACTTGGCATTTGCTCCAAGTCCTCAACGCCATTCAGCATTTTTCGCAGCTCCAATAGTTTCGACGCCTGCATCGGTGTGAGTGTGCCCAAATTTTTCGCTATAAAATCGCCATCGAGCAGCACGTCGTGCGAGGAGCGACGCCTTTCCTCGTCTTTGAGTTTCTGTGCTGGCTCCTCGCTGTCTTCACGCGTGGTCGGCGAACAGGGTGCATCTACTGGCGGCACCCAACGTTCCACCTTGGTGACGCCCTTCTCTTTCAGTTCATTTATGAAATACTCGATGATCTCCTTACCCTTCAGTGTGGTTTGTGTGTATTGCTTCATGCCCATCTTCTCCATGGAGTGTTCGAAACCGAAAAAGTTCTTAATATCCAATGTGGCAGTCTGATCGAAACAGGTCCACTCGGGATTGTCGGGATGTGCATAGTAACGACAACGTTCGAAAATTTCTATGCGTGATGAGAAGCTCTCGTTCACAGCCTCTATATTCAGTGTGCGGTTGGCCATATCGAGGTAGTTGTGTTGCAGGAAATATACAAAGTCTACACCTATCAACTTTTTGAAAATATACGGCGCATCGACGGCCAATTTGCAGCGGCGACTGGTATTGCGTTTCGCGCCGTTCTCCAAGACCTCATCTTTGACGATTTCGCAATCGAGTACGATGGGCATCTGTGGACACTTCGGAAAGCGGCATTCGTAGGCCTGGATTTGGGGAAGAAGAAAGAATAAATTAAAATTTGAATATACTGAAAATAGGATAAATACATGTGGTTTCAAAGTTAACGTGGTAATTTTTGGTTAAGTAAAAAGAAGTTTTGGAGACCTTATAAAAATATAATGAGCTGAGTCATTTTAGCCAGGTTCCTCTGTATGTCTGTATGTACACGAACTAGTCAGTCAGTTTTTGAGATATTGGTCTGAAATTTTACACACATCATTTTGTTCCCGAAAGGCTGCTGAATTGTCGGAACCGTCGATATCGGAGCACTATAGCATATAGCTGCCATATAAATCGAACGATCAAATTCAAGTTCTTCTATGAAAACTTTTTTATTTAAAGAGATATCTTCACGAAATTTGGCACGGGTTATTTATGAATAGAATCGGTAGAATTTCCGAAAAAACTTTTGCGATCTAACTATTATAGCATATAGCTGCCATATAAACTGAACGATCAAACTCAAGTTCTAGCATGAAAAACTTTTTTACTACAAAAGATATCTTCAAGAAATTTGACTTAAATTATTTTCGAAACCAGCACCGAAATCTCCGAATAAATGGTTCAGATCGGACCACTATAACATATAGCTGCCATACAAACTGACCGATCAAACTCCAGTTCTGGTAAGGAAAACTTTTTTATTAGAGAAGATATCTCCACGAAATTTTACATGGATTATTTTCCAAAGCAACACTATCATCTCCGCATAAATGGTTCAGATCGGACCACTATAGCATATAGCTGTCATACAAACTGGCCGATCAAACTCAAGTTCTCGTGTGGAAAACTTTTTTATTAGAGAAGATATCTTCACGAAATTTTGCACAGATTATTTTTCCATGCAATACTACAATATTTGAAGAAATTATTCAGATCGAACCATTGTAGCATATAGCTGCCATACAAACTGAACTATCAAAATCAAGTTGTAGAGTCTTTTATACCCTTTTGTGCCTTAAAAAATGCACTTTTATTTTATTTTGCTATTATATATTCTTTTCATTATAAATTTATACCTATTTTTATACATAAATGCCTTCCATCAAGCTTTTTGAAAAGCTATACAAGCTCATTTGTGGCTTTCATTAATATTCAGCTAGTGAACTCGCGCAGAATTTCTACAAAAGCACTTCAGCAAGTCTTTAGTCTATTGTGCTTTAGTTTTAATGCATTTCATTTGCTGTTTGTCTCTGCAAAGACGACTTCTCTTCATGCTTTCAAAAATAACGCTGTCAATTACGGCATACTCGCTGCGCCAACGCACAGCAGCTGTCACTGGCAAATCATTTGTGCTGAGTATTACAACAATGAAATTCCGCGCAATTCAAGCGTAGCAATGTTAAGGGCACTTACATAAAACTGTTTCCATATTCACCAACTAAATGTGTAGGTATGTGGCGAACCCTCCTGCCTTCAATCATACCCATACTTTTTTCATGCAAATTTGTCCCCTAAAATAGCGATAGTTCTGTCGTCATGTAACTGTCACCAAGCTGTCTGGCCTGCTTGTCAATTTACCCGCCACCATTACGCGTTATTTGTGCTTGAACTTGAACTTTCGAAGAACGCTGAGCGCCACTCTTTTTAACAACACTTACAACAGGCAAAAATAAAACGGAAATAAAGGCTTTTACGCTTCTGCGCCTATTTTTAGGCTACCCTGGGCAGAAATTCGCCAAAAAAATGCAATTTATTTATACAACACTTGCGTTTGTAATATTTTGCTTAAACTTGTTATCAAATGAAAACATATTTAGGCACTTGTATACACACAAACATACATACATATCGTCAGCTAAACTGCGAAAGAACATATCATTAAAAATATTAAAATTGAGTTTTTATTGCTTACGATTCAATTTATTATATTACATATGTGTAGAATACAATTTTCAGCTTCTGTTGTCAGATATAACCAATACATAACCTATATATAACCAATACATAAGTATTTTATAACCAAAACTCAAATCAAGATAAGGTTATGATAACCAATATATAACCAAAATTCGAATTTTGTTACAATATGATTACATGATAACCAATATATAACGGTTTTATAACAATTTTGTTTCAAAGTGAGTGTTTTCTATTATATCGTTTTCCCTCCGCCTATAAATTTAGAAAAAGTGATGTTACGTTATTTTGCATTTTAGGTGACAATATATAAAAATACAAATATAACCTTCCGCCGCTCTTGCTCTTACTGATTTTCACTTTTGTGGCACTTGCAGCCTTTTATTTTATTTTTAATTGACGGTACTTATGTCGTGTATTTCTTTTATTTTGTTTCGCAAGCATTTCGTTGCTTTTGAGAAGCCCCCGCTCGCGAAATGTAAATATTTAGACAACTAAGAAATGCTGTAACAAAGAAATGAAAGGAAAATTCTTTGAACACAAAGGTAAAAATCGAGGATTTTTAGCAGATTTAACACGTTGAAACAATAATTGCACGCTTGGCGCCGCGGAATGCCACCGAATGTGCTTTTAACGTTTTATTTTTCGAAATTAAAATTTTTTGGGTTTCAAAATATTTACAATTTGGTCTGATTTTCAGCTTTCTCATCTTTGCGCAGCTAATTTTCTCGCCTGATGCAATTAAAAGTTTGCTCATAAAGGCTAATTAAATGCCCACATTTATTTGTACGCGCCGCATACACAAGCAAACACACACAAAAGTGCTTGAGCAAGATTAGAAGCAGCTTCGGTTTGTCTTTCTTTATCTTTTCATGTGTCTGTGTGGCTTTGTGTTGCACGAGGCAGCCGCTAACCGCAATATTTGCAACAGATTGCTAAATATTTTTCGCTGCGATTTTCCTCAATTTTTGTTGTTGTTTTACACTTTTGCACATTCAAGCGAACATAAATTTAGGGCTTCATACCCTAATTGTTGTTTTTGTTGGTTAAATATTAATGTTAACAAGCTGGCGCGCTTAGCGGTTTACAGTTTTACAATTTAGCTTTTGCATTTTTTTGTAGTAAACTTCACCGCTCTCTGCGGAATCTCTGCTGGCGAGTGGTTTGAAACATCGCTAAAAGTTATAAAAGCTAACGTGAAATTGCAGAAAGTGTTTTTTTATGATTAAATGAATTTTAGGGTGAAATTCTATTGGTTGAGCGCCAGTTTTGTCTGATCCTGGGTTACATAAAATTGTTTTAAAAGTAGGGATATAAGAGTATGGTTAAGTTAGACGGTATGAGAAACTGGAAGAGGTATCGATAGTGAGGCCGCAGAGGCTGTTGAAATTCTTATCAAGCGCGGGGATCTTAAAGCATGATTACTCCTCATGGATCATGTAAATGAACTCCATCTGGGATCACAAATGATCAAAACTTTTCCATGGGGCCCATTACCTAACCTAGATTAGACAGAAGATAACTATGTTAAAATTCGTGAATTACCCACTTAAACAGCTAGAGACCTTGGTCAATTGTGATTCTCAGAACTTCTGGGTATGGATCCAAAAGTCCGTCGCATATCGTCAAAGCACTTTGAGCCTGCCACAAATTTATTGAGGTGGCTGATATCAATTACGTTTGGTTCGTAGAAGGTATGGTCACTAAGATGCTTCGAAAGCTAGACAATGGACGCGAAAGTGTCTAGATGTTTCCAATTCAGTTTCCTAAATTAAACTTTAACAAGTTGCGTCCTCTGAAGTCTCACCATGTAGTGCCAATAAGACAATATTCAGTTAAAACACCTATCACTGTGGCCATGTGAACCTTACTAAGAGCAAGCAAATCAATAGATTTCTTATTTCCCACTCTGGGCTAGAAAGATTTCAGTCACGCTGATTTCGCTGAATTCAAGTCGTGTATAGTGGCTCTGCTATTGGAATGAATACATACTTTTTCGAAAGAAGCTGCTTCTTTGGTGGTTGGCACTTATGCTTGAAAGACACTACAGTGGTCTGGAAGTCTAAATCAATAAATGATTGATAGCTCCCGACAAAATGGACTTGTTTCCCTTGAAAAAACTCACTACGCCTATTCTTTACCGACTCCATCTCACCCACATATCGGAGGTACTATGTGCGCGGAGAATATATCAACAGGTATAGGCTTTGTGACACAGTGATCCAAGATAAGAGGAATGCAATCGAAGTGAAAAAAGATTTCGGAGTGTTGTTCTCTTGAACTCTTGACTTTATGGAGTCTGTTATAGTGGACCATTAGTGCTATTATAGCTGTTAAAGGAGTCTGGCTGTACCGAACGTTTCATAAACCCAAAGCACAACTCTAGGTGAGGTGAAAAATGAAAGATTCCAGCTTTTCCCCTAAAAGTTGGTCTTCCATGACAGCTTTCTATCAAGGACCTGGATCAATTACTTCAACTTTTTGACAGTGTGAAGTCGAGAGCCCTCCAGCGAAGCAAGTGGTATATCCGGAATTTTATAGCTTGAGTTTGTACTACATATTGCTGTGCAGTCTAGGTTCAGGTGCTCTGGAGTTTCTGGCTCCTTGTAGCAAAACCGGTAGTAAATAAGATATTTTTCTAAAGCAAGTGAGCAAGAGACATGAACGCCAACATCTAACGAGTCGACGTTCGAATTTTCGCGAGAAAGATTCTGCGGAAGATGTATGGTCTTTTGCCATAGTTCAGCAATTTAAAAGACGCGACTAAGTTGGCTAGGTCATGTCGTCCGAATGAATGAAAATACTCCAGCTTTGAGACTATTGGACGCACTACTCGCCGGGTGAAGCAGAGAAATAGAAAGACCTTCACTCTGGTGGAAAGACCGGGTGGAGAAGGACTTGCTACACTTGGAATCTCCAATTGACCCCAAACAGCGAATTCCTGGCGCGTTCTTGTAAACTCGGCTATAACTACCTAAGCGGTGTCTACGGCAATAAAGAGAAGAAGAAGTGAGCTTCAAGAAAAATGATACCAGTGAAGGAATTAAAAATCTATTTTTTTTTTAAGATTGTGGCTGTTGGTACAGGGTCCAATATAACTATTTCTTAATACTCAGACTAGGCAATGACTTTAGTGAAGAGCTTAAATTAGATTGGACTCAAATTGAGAATTGAATGTTTGCAGTAGTTGGAGTTTTCGACTCTAGTTGGGGACTTTGGAAAGAGTTCTGAGCGGGAGGATAGAGTTCTCCATCATATGGTTTATGAAAAACGTTCTTTATTCAAAGGGGCTCACTAAGTGATCACGTGTCTTTCACAAAAGCTAACCGTACGTTAAGTAAATAAAAGGTTTTTAGTGCCGATAAAGTCACCAGCGACCCAAACAAGAACTGAAAGCTTAAAAATTTAAATTTTAAAATCGTTTTTAATCTTTTTAATTATCCCCAACCCTTGAAATTTATTTTACAGGTCATTGTAATATATATATGGCACTGTATATTAAGCGTCACATGCTTGAAACTTCAAGCCATGAAATATTTATTGCTAATCTGATTCGCTGCTCGTAAAATGCTTTGCTTGAAATATTCATGCACCAACTAGTAATTAACTTGGAAATTTACGGTCAAGCACTTGCAGCCATGCGACGTTAATAAAAAATTGAAAGTTTACACTTCCAACATGAAATACCGCAGCGGCGCGCAACCTTTAACCCAGAAAAGAAAGGACTTGCTCAATAACGGCATATCGCACACGAAAATCATCACGAGCGAGTTTCTTATATAAAAACGAAGTCACTGCAGCGCAAGTCCTCCAGAGAGTTTCCACACACGGCAAAACAAATGACTTTTTAACTTGCATTCCCTTGTGTATATCACAGCGAAGAGTTTAAGCATAGCATACCACAAGGCGCGGCGGCAGTCAAAAGCGCGCCAGCGTGCAATTGAAATGTTCGTGCTGAAAGCAGCTGTAAATCCGACAAACACGCACTTGAAATTCACACACACAACTCGAGAAAAACTGAAAAACTTTCGCTGCCAACAAATGCAGGGCAGTCGTGCGGCCCTTATTTATTGTACCCCAAAGTATTTGGTTGTAATTTTTTTTTTTTGTGAGAATTGTACTTCAAAGCGGCAATGCTAAGACACCGTTTATTTGTAAATAGCGTCTCGACTCATTAGCCGCAGCGAGGACCTGAAGCCATACGTTTTACCGCGGCGCTTGCCATCCACTTGATGGCACTTGATAGCCTTGGTTTATCGGCCGCGCTCGGCACAGTCGACACCATTAACCTCCGCAACTCGGTTGGCAGGTGTCAAGGTTACTTGGCTTAAAGGTAAATACGGGCAGGCTTGTTATTGTTGTGCCTCCAACTGGTTAGTGCCCCTTAAAACAGTCGGCTCGGTACCCGCATTCATTTATCGAGTTGTCTGCTGAGTGCGCCAATTACCTCATATAACTGTATATATATATGTAAATATGTTGTCGCATTTTTGTTTTAGTATTGTTTGTGAATTTCTACACCTTTCCCGCTTTAAATATTCAGGCTAGTTGAGAAAATCACTGGCAGTATGGCAGGTGTAATGCAGCTGTTGGGGGTTCGCTGGGAGCATCCCGACCCAAATAAATTAATAAATTTGTAGTAAAATAATATGACACGTGTACGTGAATTAAAAATGGTTTTCTGGAATTTTCCGAATTAAGAAAATTATATTTTGTATAAAGAATTAATAATTAAATATTTACATATAAGACAAGAAAATGTATGTATATAACGGGCTTTTCAATAGCGACGCTACAAAAGTAGTCCGATAGGGACAGCAAACAATGCCATATTTTTTCCCGCTCTTTAGACATTTCTCTTCGGTAAGGTTTGCAATTCTTCCTTGAAAGATATACGATCAAACAACGAGTCGAAATTATTACTACCGAAATTCGGAGTCAGTGGCCTCAATTTTAAAAGTATACTTTCAAAGATGTCAAATATACAGCTAAAAAGATATCTTGTTTAAATCAAATATATTTTAGAAATTTAGTAATTTTGTATGCGCAAATAATAATATTTTTTAAAATTCCATTAAAAAATATAAACAAATTTACATTGTGTATCATTATTTCTATTATTACTCTATTAATATCACACCAGGTTTGAAACTTCGCTAACAGTAGAAGCCTAATTGTAGGCAACATTTTACTATCACCATTAGTTTTCTAGAATTGGCGAAACAAACATTTCAATTTCGTGAACGAAACTTTTTTTTAGGGAAAAGAAATAAAAGTAAAGAAGTGCTAAGTTCGCGTGTAAACAAATATTTTAAACTCTTGTAATTTACATTATCAGCAACAGATGCCCTTTGTATTTCATTAAGAAACCTTACATTGCGACAAAGGGAAGTATTCGCCTGAGTTCATCCATTGTAAGCAAGATGACAAAATGTTACTAGAAAAGAATTTTTCTTGAACTTCATTACGACTCCTAACGGTAAACTGTTATTAAAAAAGAATTCTTCTTGAACTTTAATACAATTCCTAACGGTATAAAGCCAACCGGAAGATCGAAAAAATTTATATTATATATATGGTGGCTAAGACAGGCATTGAACCGATTTTAGCTATTTTCGGCACAAGATGAAGCTGGCATCACAAAAATATTCTTCCCGAATTTCAATAATAGAACTCATAGATTGACCGATATGTTCGGATAAAAATCAATCAAATTTATTGCGGTTCAGATATTTGTTGTCTGGATCTTTGAAAAGTTATAGTTTGATTTCGAAAATTTTGGGCGTTTTTTGTATACTGAAAAAGTTATAGGTTATATCGGAAGTAGGTGTGGTTGTTGTCGAATTTCTCCAGTATATGGTAGGAAAGATTGGGTTACCTCACATATGATTTTCGGTTGAAATTGGTTGGATAGTTCCTGAGATATATTTTTAACTGCCTTTTCCAACCATTTTTGTTGTGAAAGTAAAAGCATTATGCATTTATTCAGTGACTTATCGCATTTTTGGTGGTTTTCGGTATATGTTCTATGCATTGGTAGTAATGTATATATGTTTTATATTTACGATCAGAAAAAATGGACTTCCATAAACATAAAGCCTAAAGAATTTTTAAAAATATTGATATGATAATAAATATATGATGTACAATAGAGGATAAAAATAAAACCCAAAAACGTTGTTATTTGAATTCTTCACAAAAACTTTGAGGTTATGTGAAAAAACTTTATAAACAAAAGTTATAGATCTTTTTTTATTACCTTCAGCACATAACTTTCTCTATAGGACTAGTAGTTTCGCCGAAAAAAGAGATAAACCATTCCTAACCTTTAAAAATTCCGCCACGCTCCTGCCTTTCCTTTTCCCGACCTCAAATTACTATATGTACATCTTTCTTTATCGTTTTAAAATACCTCTTTACTGGTCTATATACATATATATTTTCAGCTTTTTGCGATTTTATATTATATATCTACAGGAAAAAATAAATAATTTATAAAAATATTATGAATTATTATAGAAAGTGATAATATTTTATTGCAGTAGTCAAAATCGCTATTCAAAATAGACTTTCGTCTTCCAATAACTTCATATCAGGTGCGAAACTTCGATAAGATAAAAGTAGAAGCCTAATTGTATGCAACATTTCAATATTTATCACTATTATGCTAGTATCTATCACTATTATCACTGTAGTGGGTACTCTGGTTGGTGAACCCTAAAATTTAGCAATGCATACAGTACAGTTTGGGTTGTTGTAAAACGGTTACACCGAAGACGGAAAGTAAAATGAAGGTCAGAGATTGTTAATTTTGTTTTCTCAGTGAAATAATGATAGCAGCTTTTCTCCAAAATCAGTCAAATAAATTAAAATTAGTAATTTATGAAAACCTTTTGGGCTTAAACAAAAATTCTTACATTCAACTGCAGGCTATGTACCATTTACAGACTATTTATGGCCACTTTTTTTAAATGGAAAAGTGTTCATTTATGAGTTCTTTTGTTGAAAAGATTCCATTAATCTTCTAAAATGTAGCAAGCATAACAGTGTGTTCACATAAAAATTTTCATTCATGCGAAAAATCAGTTAATTTCGGCTTTTCATACAGAATAATGGGTGTTTATATAGGACAGTTACTTAACTTCAGTTTAGAAAATATCGATCACAATTTGGCAGCACTGCTTTGAAATCTCTTCTAATTGATGCATCAAATTGAAGCTCAAATATTAGAAAAGAGAGAAAACTGCACTGAAAAGTGTCGAATTATTTTTATCTATCTCCTCTATCTATCAACTCACACATTTTTGATACACATTTAATACATTTTAGTTATTTTTTTGAGACACCCTTTATACTCCTATAGCTCAGTATGTAGTAAATACTATATAAACGTTTCTCTCATTCAACGTTTCACATATGCTGATGCCCCCTCACCACATAATTACTCCTGCAAAGAATATAATGGCAATCTGGCACAAAGGAAAATAAATAAATACAGCTGTCTGTATGTACATAGCATACATTTTTATGTATGTGTAGGCGTGTAAGCTCATAAAGTCAAAGGAATTTGTCCAGATTTTTCATTCAATGCTTACATAAAGGATATATTGCTGAGTGAGTGTTCTTTCCAGTCGGTTTATACTGATGATGCATATGTGGTGATACTCGTATACTCGTACACATGTAGCAAGAAAAGCTTGAGTGACGAGTGTATAAAGATATACCAGTAAGCAAATTGCTTGTCAAAGTTTTGAACAAATTGGAAATAATGTGAGATAAAAATAACGTACTTCGACTTGAAGTCGTTTAAAATTTTAGATCGATTTGCAAACTATTTAAAGATCAAAAAAATAAATTTTTAAATTTTTTCTGACGAAATCTCTTTAAACAAAACCTTGATATCAGTCTTTTGACAGCAAGTGAAATAAAAAATGTGTTTTGCCGTGTATAAAAACTCGTTTCCATTTGGTATTCTACTAATATTTACTATATCGAGTATTCATTATATCACTATGATATTGTTATATTTTCTTCAATTGGTTATTTTATATCAATTTTCAATGGCAAGGAATGTTCAAACTCAAAACATTCCTACAATCAGGCCCATTTAAAGTATTTTAGCAAAGACACACACCCACATAAGCAGCCATGACATCGCTAAGGAACCTAGCATTCATTCACTATGAGCTGCTCCAGCCTGGTCGAACGATTGATTGTACATTTTGCTGTCAACAATTAATGAGATTAAAGCAAACAATCGAAAAAAATGGCTAGAACTATCATCAGGACAAGGCTAGAACACACACATCTTTGATAACTCGGCAAAGACTGGAAGAGCTTAGCTGGGGAGTTTTGATGCATCCACTATGTAGCCTTGACCTTGCACCAACGTTCTACCATTTGTTTTGGTCAATTCAGAACTCCCTTAATGGAGTAAAGTTGGCTTCAAGAGAAGTCTGTGAAAATTGTCACAGTTTTTCGCCGAGAAACCAGAAAAGTTTAATACTAATGGAATAATGTCTCTAGCAGAAAAATGGCAAAAAGTTGTCGACCAAAATGGTATATATTTGATTCATTAAAATGCATTATACCATTAACTGGTTAATTTAAAAAAAAAATTAGTTGAAGTTTGATTGGAAATACGAAAAGATCATGAAGAAGGAAATGTCGGAGACGGTATATACTATTTAAATCATCAGCATGACGAGCTAAGTCCTTCTGTCTGTTCATCTATATACATATATACGAACTAGTCCCTCAGTTTTTGAGATATTGATCTGAAATTTTACATCCCTCTAATTTCATCAAAAAGCTGCTCATTTGTTAGAACCGTCGTTATTGAATCACTATAGCTTACAGCTATCAAGCAAACTGAATGATCGGAATAAAGTGCTTGTATAGAAAACTTTTTAATTTGAGAAGATTTTTCCATGAAATTCGGTATGAATTATTGCCCCAGGCGAGGATGCAATATTCGAAAAAATTGTTAAGATTGAATCACTATAGCATATAGCTGCCATACAAACTGGCCTTGTAGGGAATCTTTTGTATTTGTGAAAGCTAACGTGTTTTCCTGGTTTTAATTGCAAAATCATATAAAAGTTAATGAATCGTTTTATAACTTCTGCATAAATTCTCAGGCAATCGTAACTGAAAGTATTTTATTATATAATATTAGAGTAGTTTCCGCTCAGAGGCTCGTTTTATGAGCTTACTGGTATAGCACAAGCTCGTAAACCTAACCAATCATACAGTAAGACAGCACATTCACATACCCATTTGCCATATTTTCATTCATTACCGCACTTCACTTCATTTCCGTCCGGACAAATAGACATAAAAAGGCGCTTAAAATAGGAAAAAGCGGCAAAAACAAATAGCGATAAAAGCTACTGAACGAAATGAAAAAGAATGACTTGGAAAACAGAGAACAAGTAACACAAACAAAACCAAAAACAAAGATGTGTGAATCGTATTTAACAGTAAAAATAATCTCAACACATGGCGTGGTAAAGAAAAACTAATAAAAATCTATTTATGTAGTGTTTGCAATTATTTGCAATTTTTTTAGCCAAGCACACATGCCTCGCCGAGCACGACCGCAAGGACCGCACGGAGTGTGTGGCAATTGGACGCATTACTGTTCATAGTGGAGTGCTACTAGTCATGGATTACTGTTTGCCGATGCGAGATTGTGTGAAAAATGCTGGCACCCACACATACTCACAGGAGCCGGGTCCTTCGTTTGCATTTCGTGCCTGTTTCATGTGAAGACGCAAATGACCCGCCCCTAACGGCGAGCGTGGTAAATTGAAAAACGCGGCAGCTGCACAGCGGCTCAACTGTCGCAACGCGCACCCTACAGTACTCGGTCTTAGCCGGGCTTAGCGTGCGCGTCGTCCTTGAATGCGGCAATCGCATTAAATCCTCCTTAAGTGTTCCGTTATGTGTGTGTGTGTGTAGGTGTACTCAAGCGAATGCTACGCTGTTGCTTTCCGGTTTTTTCATGCGATTTGCCTTTTCTAACAATTTGCCGCACTTGTTGGCTGTTGCTGCCGTTCTCGCGCCAGCTGTCGCCGCTCTCGCTTCTGCTGCTGTCTTTCTTGCTCCCACTGCCGCCACTCTAGCTGCTGCTGCCGCCATTGTGGCTGTTGCTGCGTCAAACTTTCCGCCTATTTATAGACGCATTGAAAGTTTAGCACTTATGTGGCGCAAACAGTGTGCGCCGCCCGTGTGTTGCTGCCTCTGATTGCAAATATTTGCATGCCGTCCACGCGCGCTTCTCGCCATGAATGCTAACGATGCAGTTTTTTCCATTCTGCCACAGAGCACTTTTTCCTGTGGTTCCTGGTTAGTAGGTGGCTAACGGCCGAGTGTTCATTGTTGTTGCTGCCGGTTATGTGCGCACACATCCTTTGAAGCTGCATAAAATTTATTCCCACGCCTTGTCCACCTGTTTGCTGTGCGCAAGCCGAGAGCTGTGAGCTGCTGGCGAGATTTTAAATTTACAACTTTTTCATGTCATTAGCAGTGTGTACATACAATTTACAGTGTAAACTGTTGTGTGTGATTGCATTACCGTTAGCGCGTCGCTGATATTCATGCGAATATGATAGTAATGCAATTTAAATAATTTGTGGCGTTCAACTATAAATTGCAGTCGTTAAAGTTTATACTCTTCCTACTTTTGGCGTAAAGTAAATAAATGTTAATAAGGAAAAATAAATACTATTGGCTAAACAAGGAAGTAAAGAACCATGAAGAGATAAAATTTTCAAGCGAGAAACTTTCAATAAGAGTCTATTCCTGAATGTCACCTGAAAAGAGCACCTAAAAGTATGCAACATTCTGTAAAGTTAGTCTACATTAAGGAGATTTGCTTGGATATGCAAGTCGGTAAAAACAACTTTTTTTGATAATTTCTTTGAAGAGGCATTTTACTTATCTAATATGGGAATAAAATGTACAATCGCAGAATTCAAAAATCACGGATTAATTTTGAAAAATTTTGAATTTCCTTGATACCGTAGCCGAGCTCCAGGACGACATCGGAAAAGAGCGTCTGGCGGTAAGTAAAATTTTTTTGTTTAAAATTAACTCAGATTTAAAAACTGTTAACTATCCAAAATTTAAATTTTTGAAAAAAAAATGGCGGTTTCCCAAAAAAAAATAATTTTTTTTTGTGAAAGAATTGAAATTGTTATCAAAAATCTTACTCCTTCAATCATTACTTGACAAATATATCTAAAAATGTCTAAAAGACCATGTGAAAACAGGGTAAAAAGCCTTTAAGGCTTAGGTAACCGATTACACTAAGTAAAAAAAGTCTTACAAATACGCTCATAAACTTCATAAATCCAAAGAATATTCCCGAATGCCCATTTTAGTTTTTCGGGTGATGGATGGAAAATGCCTTCCGCATCATCAGCGCTGCCATCACAGCAACGGTACGTGCCACTTGCAGTTCACTAAAAACCCGCCTCTCAAGAATTGTCGCCCACCCTGAGACCGGATTTGCATTACTTCAGGGTGGCGTTCCATATTTCTCATCAATAGATTTACGTCTGCGCACGGTCTGGTGCGAAGTTCTGGATAATCGCCAGTTCACTCTCCAGCATGACGCTAATTAAATTGTCCGCGTTTATTGAGCCATCCTGATCTTCTACGGCGGTGCGTTCTCGTTGTCATTTCACACATTCAAAGAAAGTGTGTTCAGTATCGTCTTCTGTCGCGTCGTTGAATGGCTTTTCGACTTTTCCCATTCTGAAGAGATACTTTTTGAAGTAACAGTGACTGGATAACAGCTGAGTTGGGTAAAAGTCGACTTTAGTTTAGTTCTTTTATTAGTCTGACCGTCTACCTGCCACGACTCTGGTTCTCACATCTTCGTTGCCATGCGAGTATCGTGTCATTTTTTTATTCGGTAATTTCCGCTCTTGTTGTTTTCGGATGTTTTCTTTAGCTCCCACAGCTTTTTCCTTTCGTGTGACAGAAGGTGACCGATTGTGACCCAGCGCTGACCAAGCTTTCGCGAAGCCCAACTATTCTTTCTACCCACAACTTCCTCGCCAGTATGTAGAAATGAAGAGGAAGCCGCCAGAGTTCGGTTTGGCGAGTTCATGATCCTTTATGAAGTCAAAATGAGTGAGGGTTTCCAAGTATTCAAACCCGTGTTATTTTAAAAACCCAGGTGCTCTGAGTCTGATGTCAATTTTCGCAGCCACACACCCTCGGGCGATGTCCACGGGCAATATGTGCAAGACGGCGTTAAGTCCATGGTTAGAGTGAACCTTAGAGCACCACACATGCTGATGAACGCCGCCTTTTGAACGCTCTCAAATTTCTTTGCAAGGGTGGTATTTTACATAGCCTCCACCACATCAATACTCCATGGCTTAACTATCGATGGCTTGTTTGCTCTCTCTTCGATATTCGACTTCCATGAAAGCCTCCTGTCCAGGATGAGCCCTGGAAATTTCCACTGGTTGGAGACGGATGTCTCCCATTCGCGGGAGGAGTGGCGCCGGAATCTTGTATCTCATAGTGATCAATTTAGTAGAGTTGCTCAAAATCATTTGGGGCAATTGATATTGCTGAACTAACTCTGCGTTCACAAGGAGACTCTTTTGTCGCCAAAACCAGTTGTTTTTAGGAGAAAGGACGACAAGGAAACGCTAGGTACCGTGCCGCTCGTCTTCGAGTGGCACGCTTTGTACTCTTGTATGAGAATGTAGAAAATTGTCTGACCCAAGCTGTCGCACTCATGTCGCTCGCGAAAAAGCAATGAGCGCCACAAAAAGAAAATAAGTCGATAATGAGCGTCAAAGAAGTCCACATGTGAAAGCAATTTAAACAAAAAGAAAAAGAGTAGGAAAATATAAGTAAAGGTTTAAAAGAGGGAAGTTTCGAAAAGAGAAGGAAAAGATAAGAATAGTTTTTGAAAAGTGAAAGAATATTTACCTTTCATTGAATTTATTAAAGTATGAAAAAATGGTCTTCCAGACGAGTTGGAAGTAGCGTCGCGTCGTGAATAGCAAACTACTGTTGAAAACCCGTCTAACGATTAATCAAGTGGAAGGTCTATACCTTAATTTTCCACCAGCATGATAAGCAGCGTGATTTTCAAAATATTTACTCTGTAGCATTGTTCCTAATTTATAGCCTGAATCGATTTTTATGAGCTGACGACCAACAAAGTACATAAGCTGGCAACTTTCGCGATATCTCAGCTATCAAACATTCACGGCCACGAAACTGAGGCAATATCTCAGCTGTCAGCTGATAAGCAGAAATCACTAAGAAGCAATAAAATTTGTAGTTTACTGTTTGCTAAAAGAAAAACATATCAGAAAATCTTGAAGTGCTTCATTATTCAATATTTACGTTTTAGTCTGCGTCACTGCGTACTGAAAATATTTCCGGCGAACAATTTGTGTAAACAGGTGGGCAGTTAACGCTCACAACAATGTATCTACATACACATATGCATATAAAGTGCTACGCTATATTTAAAACTTCTTGCTAATAAGAAAAGTAAGCACACACATACACGCGTAAGTAAAGTCACACGGTTTTAAATTAGCCTTACTCTGAAGAGACTTTACGCGAGAGACTCGCTCGTCTGCATATAAACAAGTCTGGGTGGCGCAGTGCCTAACGTCTTGGCGTGCTTATGTGCTTATTACAGTTAAGTTCAGCATGTCGTATGAATGACTAACGGTTATACGCCGTTTTGCCTTTTTATTAGTGCAAAGCATGTGCAACACGAGGCGCTGGCCATAAATTTTGTTCGTTTTTTATATATGTACATAAGTATATTTATATATGCACATGTGTATATAAATCATTGCCACTAGCATTTGGCTCACAGCCTTGAACTTCAACTCGGTGGCAATAAATTGCATGCTTAATGCTAGTTTCTGCGCTTGTTTTGGCATTTTTGCCCTCATGGTGTTGCATTTCTAGTGTTCGAAAATTATTTTGAGAATTAGCCAATTCTGGTTTAGTGCACGTGCAACATGCAACGTATGCAGCAAGGCAAACCATGCCCGCAAGCGCATTCATTAGTGTGAAAATTATGCACAGAGTTCGAGTAGATTGAGAAGCGATAGCATTTTATGCAAACTTTCCGTAGTTACTTAGATACAATATGTGAGTAAGGCAGTGCCAATGGCTGCTATTTGCAGCTGGAATTATTTAAAAGCAAAAAGTAATGTAAAAAGTAACTTCGGCTGCACAGAAGCAATTATGACCTTCAAAGGTGTATTTCTTACAGATATAAAAAGATCTCTATCTCGGTCCGATCTGCAAAATAAGTATATCTGGGGATTGTGGCTTTATCTTGTATAATATTTTGGGCCAAGTTTTGTGACCAAACCTCACAAAATAAAGTAGTTTTCCAAACAAGAACTTAATTTTGGTGGGCCAGTTTGTATGGTAGCTATATGCTATAGTGGTCCGATCTGAAAAATATTTTTGAAGATAGAAGCATTTCTTTGGGGCATAATCCATGTAAAATTTCGTGAAGATATCTCTTATAAGAAAAAAGTTTTCTATACAAGGACTTGATTTTGATCGGTCAGTTTGTATGGCAGCTATGAGTTATAGTGATCTAATCTGAACCATTTGTTCGGAGATGGTAACATTAGTTCGAAGAATAATCCGGGCCAAGTTTCGGGATGATATATCTTCTAATAAAAAAGTTTTCTATACAAAGAATTGATTTTTAGCTTTCGGTTTGTATGACAGCTAAAAATATAGTGATCCTTGTGTGGCCTTAGATTTTACTCCATGCTGAATTTAGTAAAGATAATTTGCCAACTAAAAGAGTTTTTTCTACAAGAACTTGTTTTTGATATGTCAGTTTGTATGACAGCTACATGCTATATTGGTCCAAAGTGAACCATTTCTTCTGAGAAGATATTGTAGCTTTGAAGAATCGTCGAAGTAAAATTTCATAAAGATATCTTCTCTTAAAAAAAATTGTTCCATACAAGGACTTGATTTTGATCAGTCATGTTGTATGACAGCTATAAGCTATAGTAGTCCAATCTGAACCATTTGTTCGGAGATGGTAGTGTTAGTTTCAAGAATAATCCGGGCCAAGTTTCGGGAAGATATGTCTTCTAATAAAAAAGTTTTCCATACAAGGACTGGATTTTGATCGTTCGATTTGTATGACAGCTATATATTCTAAAGTAGTCCGAGCCGTACAGTATATTCCGAGATTATATCCTTGCCTTGCACAACAACCCATTCCAATTTGTAGGCTAAATAAAAAACTTTTTATAAAGGAATGGGATTGTGTAAAGATATATCGATATCTCGAAAACTAAGAGACTAAATCGACTCAGCTCGACACGCTAATCAGTTATATATACACTTTATAGGGTTTCCGAAGAGTCCTTTAGTTATTACAAACTTCAAGGTAAACTAAATATATAGTATACCCTAGTCAGGTTATAAACATAAAAAAGATTAACACCAAACAAAAAAATTATTTCATAAATATTTACTTTTTATTATCATATAAATTATTAACTCCTCTCTTTGCAAATATTTTGTATTATTTATTAAGCAAAATTTCCGACACTCCTACACACAATAACAATGCGCATTTATGACGCTAAATTAAGTAAATAATTAAACATATGGTGAACGGCTTGCTGCTCATTGCTTATCATATTTCTTATCAGCATTCGTAATAAATGCCAAATAAGTCAAATGGGCGTTTATTCAAAAAATAATAAATAAATCTAATTTACATATGTATGCTTCCATAAATATATACATACATACAAACATTTATAAAAAACTAATTAGTTCACACCCAATATACACCTACATATGTATACACAGTTCATTGGTAATGCTTTGGAGGTCATATTCAGACAAAGTTTGTGAACTAATTATATTTCTAGCGGATTATTATAGACTGCCGCACCTAATTGAATAATTAGGTAAAAAATATAAATAAAATTAATCAATTAAGCTCTGATATAAAAAAAGTGTATAGTATATCGTAAAGTATTGACCGAGTTTTTGCATTAATTTGCTATCAATTATATACAGAGCAATTAGTGTTGTGGTAAACATTACTTCCTGCTTACTCCCATTAATTGTGCTATCTACATTTTTCATAGTTGAACACATAAAAAAATTATAAATTTATCAAATTATAAACATTTTAGCGCACAACTCAAAAGTTTAAGCATCGTTGACTGCCAAATTTCTTAGCAAAATATTCAGATAAATATTTTAAAAGGTCACCGTATGCAGTATGATGATTCACTCACACCGATAAATATGTACTGGAGAGTTTATTACTTCAGTATTTGATTTGATTTTGCAAATGCTTCCATGAGTTACAGCTTTTTACGCTAAAATCTAGTATCTAATGAAAAAACTCTAGTTTAAATTTTAACCATTATACATATTTCTTTTCTTTTGTAGATGTCTTGAGATTTTTTGATATTATGCATTAAGCAAGTGAATCGACAACTTCGAAAAAGTGATATTCTAATATAAAATTTATCGTTCTACAAAATTATTCCTAAGGGTTTTTCCATAAATCACTGCTTTAGAAATTATACGCAATTAAATTTATATATTGAATGCACGGAGCTTTGACACAGGTGATTTATACATTCTGTGTTACTCATACGACATGGCACACTGTACGCACACGGTGCATTTGATGTGTACTTTTGACTGGATGTAACTTCAGAAAAGTGTTTTTATGGAAAAATCATTAAAACAATTATTGTAGAGCGGAGAGTTTTGTATTAAAATATCACCTTTGCAAAGTTGTGGGATCAGCTGTTTAGGAGCTAAAAAAAGATTGCAAATATAAAAAACTGAAAACTGAGTTTATCTTTATTTTAAAGTTTATGTATCAAATTTTTTTAATAGTAAAAATTTAAGTTTGAGAATAGGGCTAGTTCCAGACATAGATAAGTCTATAGAGAAGACTTTCTAAAAATTTCAGATAAATCGGTTCAGTAGAACCAGTTTAGATGGCGGGTATGCAAAACACCTCTATGTCCGAAAATATTTTGAATTAAAAAAAAATTACATTGTAGCCATATGCTTGTATTGTTAAAATTTGAAGATATAAGCAAAAATCTCGATTTTTTTTATTTCTAGTCTAGAGGTTTAGCTTCAGGGGTACATAAAGTGAAGCGATTGGCGAAGCAATGAAAACAGAAGGAATTTGTTAGCCAGCCTTACACTTTTTTGTTGCTATCATTTCTTAACCTCATCCCACTATGTGGTTAGCCTAGGAATATTAATGTTGCAGTGCAAATACTTTATCGGAAATTGTTTCAGAATATCAAATTTGGTGGAAATGCTAGCAATGTTGCTAAGGCAAGTTCTCGCTGTTTCTTTTCAATTAAAATTCAATTTTATTGCAAGGAAGTGATTATAAATGAATTATGCGGAGTAGTACCCATTGCTAGTAACAACTTTTTACCACATTTCTGGCAAAGCTCTAATAACATTACGGCAAAACTGTTCATCTCCTGTGATGCTATCCAATAATAAAGCCATTTTTTGATGTCGTCTTGTGAGTGGAATTACTTCTGAGCCAGACCATAGAACGGAACAACTAAAAATCGAACGGTGCAATATCTGTGGAATATAGCGTTTGAGGTAGAATTTCCTATTGAGGCCGAGCGCTGTCATGCAGCAGCATCACTTTTTCGTCTCTCCTAATATTGAGATCATAAGGAACCCAAGTAATTTGTTTCTGAATATGATATTTCATACTAAAGCAGGCCTCTATTCATATTTTATACGAATCCTCATCGAGCAACATCTCCAATTCACTATCTTCGAAGGTTTTTGACCTTCCTTCACGCGTTCGTTAATATCGAAATCGCCGTCTGTGAAGCGAAAAAACCAATCACTGCACGTTGTTTAGCTTGAAGCAGCACCTCTGTATACTATTTATAGTTTCCTATCCGCTTCAGCTGCCAATTTCTTGGACTGAATGCAAAAAATCAACACTTCCTGCAAATTGCGATTATTTGGCAAAACATCGGTGATATTGGCGCAACCAAAAGTATAAGACACATAAACAAAGTCACGAATGTGAAAACGCAGTTTCTTTTTCCAATGTTTTAGTTAAGTTTAGTATGTTTTGTATATAGCAAAACCGATCACCGTTTCCCTTTTTTATACAAAACTTTCAAAATATTGCGAATTTCTTCATTATTTTCACTCATTTTTGAACAACTGTAACTTTTTTTCAACTTCCCCGAATTTAATTTTTTTCTGGTTAAATGAAGCTTAGAATCTCACCTTTCCAACACTGCATGGCATGACACAATGTGATTGGTAGCACTGGAGATATACGACTACAACGACATCTATTGACAAATTACGAAATGACTTTTTCGACTACCCAATATAAAGAAAGAAGATTACATATGAACTCAAAATTTTCAGAATCTGTAGGAAGTTAAATTTTTTTGTAAAACTATTGCACGTGTTCATTTCAAAATTGCAGTGAAAGTATGTCAGAATCTACATTTGTAGTAAATAAATTTTCTTAGGTTACGTATACGCCCACCACAACGAAACCTAATTGAACTCGTATATAGTACATAAATATATACCTTCGCTTCCGAAATGGCAGGAAATGGCAACACAACTATGAAATTACACGCTAAGAAAGCATTTAATTACAACAAGTGCAACAACGCATGCAAGATTGGCAAGCAATTCGTGGCAAAATAATTAGTTGCTTAACATTTATCGAAATCAATGCCAAAAATCGTGCAAATATTTCTGAAATTCAGCACTGGAAAATTGTTGATGTGCTCAGAGTATAAAACAAAAATAATTTAAGCGTAAACGGCAAAAGCCATTAGCTGTTTTAATGAACTGATGATAACAGCCATACACAGTCACACTCACACTCACCTTTCAAAAGCAATAATAATTAAATACAATTGTTTTGCTTCGGAAAACTGCAATTTGCGGCATTTTCACGGCGCACAAACCGCCAATCATTAATAGAAAAAATTAATGTGCATTTTGTTGATTGAAAACAGCAATTCTGATATTCTCTAGCTGGAACGTGCTTCACCCGCTCAGCTCAGCGCTTTTGCGTTTCTAATAATTGGATAAATGCTGTGTTAAGCGCACGACATATGCACCACCCTCTCGTCGGACGCGGCCGCTAAATTGAACAGAATTGCGAATTTAGCGAGCTGTTAAGCGAGTGCGCGACTAATTTTCTTTCATTTAGCGACTTTAACGAGTTTGAACCGGCTTTTTCACATACTTATGAATGTGTGTATGTATGTGGGCAAGCGTCAGCTGTTTATACCAGATGTGGTGGTCAGATAACGTGGCTGAGCTTTATCACAAAGCCTCACAACAGCAACAGCTCATATCCAACTAATTGAATTCGCTATTTGCATTGATATAAACATAAAAGCAAATGACAACAAAGCCACGACACTTTCACACACATTTCTCGTCGCATTTGTAGTCATAAATAATCATCTGTGTACTGAATACATAGTATTTGCCTACAATGGACGGACTTAAATTGAGTTAAATTAACACTCAGTCGCAGCGTGATGATCGCAGTGAGATTTGAAAATTTTGCATGCGCAAAAAGATTGCTTTGTGGCTGAGAGGGCTAAGTGTCAGAGTTGCGGTGGTTCAAAGTGGGGGCACTAATGAAGGTGTTAATGGCCGGGTGTGTGCTTTCATACAATCAAGTCGTTTATTTTACTAATGAAATCAATTGAGCGTTTTATGGTTGAAATTTAAAAAAATTCTCTCAGGTGTGTGCAGAGCGTGACCACAAAATGCTTAAGTTGAGTTGAAATAATAAAAATTGAATTTGGAAACGTTGAAATATCACTTTCGTTTCACTGAAAAATTGTTTTGTATAATTTTTAACAAAGATTACATTTGTTACTTTAACCGCCTGCTAAATTTCGAGCCGAAAAGTATGCTATACGCAAGTTTGTAGTCTACATTTAAGAGCAGTAACGCATTAAATCAGTTGGAGAAGGACCTGGCTTCACTTGGAATTATTCAATTGGCGCCACGTTGCGAAAATATTAAATAAAAGCGAAATTTAGTTCAATGATATATTTCTCGGCGAGTATTTTACTAAAAGAGCCTAATTTCTTCTTCAGTTTTTATTAACGTAAACACCGCTTACGCGATTAAAGTCGAGTTTACAACAGCGCGCCAGTTGTTTCTACTTTTCCACTTTGGCGTCCATTCGAGATACTAAAAGCAACCAAGTCTTTCTCTACCTGATATCTCCAACAGAGTCGAGGTCTTCCTCTTTCTTTGCTTCCCCCGACAGATAATGCGTCGAAGCAGAGCTTCTTTCAGAGCTGAAGCGTTTTCATCCCTTCGGACGATATAACTTATCAATGTATTTTCCATCGAATGCGATATTTGCCGTTGTCAAGGTGCAAAGGACCACAAATTTTCCGCAGAATCTGTCTCTTGACAACTCGTAACGTCGACTCATCAGATGTTGTCATTGTCCATGCCTCTGCATCATATAGTAGGACGGGAATAATGAGTGACTTATAGAGTTTGGTCTTTGTATATCAAGAGTCTACTTCTCAATTGCCTACTCATTCCAAAATAGCACATGTTGTCAAGAGTTATTCTGAGTTGGATTTCGAGGCTAACATTGTTGTTGATGTTAATACTGGTTCGAGTGACGTGGGAGACAAGTGGTCGTTCGCAACCAGACCCTTACTGTGTATAGCTGAACACTCTTATGGAAAATTGTATCTCATACATTCAGCTCTGCAGCTCGTTATATATTCTTCCCAGCAATAGATTAATGAAGTCACACGATAAGGAGTCTCTTTTTCTGAAACTTCGCTTGGTATCGCTTGGCTCGGAGAGGTCCTTCCCGATCCTGGAGGAGCTTTTAATGGTGCTCAATGTCAGCTCACACAGCCGCATTAGTTTTGCGGGAATGACAAATTTAGACATCCAAACTCGGTAAATCTGCGAGAGAGACGTTCGATATGATCAAGCAGGCTTACCCAGATGTTGCTTTGGCAAGAAGTTCATCATGAATTTGTTCCTCCTGGTCAAACCGTCAACGCCAAGTTTTACGTGGAAGTCCTCAAGATACTCAAATGAAGGGTTAATCGGGTCCAACAAGACATTGTAGCCGATTGAAAGTTGCACCACGAAACGCCCCGGCTCACACCGTCTGTCTTGTGAAGAGCTACCTAACCAAGGCTGGCATCCCAACGCTTCCGCAGCCGACCTACAGTCCAGATAGGGCCACATCTGACCGGACTTTTTTGTTTCCTTGCCTGCAAAGGCATAGGAAAGGCAAACATTTTGAGACGACAGAGGGAATCCAATCAGCATGCATCTCGGCTGTCAAGGCTATTCCAGAGAATGCATTCCGTGACGCCTTCAATGCTTATTAATCGCGTTGGCAGCACTACATCGACGCAGAAAGAGCCTATTTTGAAAGTTTTTAAAGAATTGTAATGTTTGGTTCAGTAACTTTTTCCCCAGCAAGTTATCGCTTGCCCAGACAGACGGACGGATTAGAATTAAAAACAGTGATAATCAATTTCCTTCCTACTTAAAATGTAAGTAACCTTTGTAGGGAGTATTCTACTAGTATCAGCCACATTCAGTAACCCTTCGACATTCAGCGGAACAACTGAGTTCACATGAACGTTCTGATCTCTAAAATATTAACACTCAGCTTTTGCCTGCTGATTCCCACAACAAATACGGAGTGAATAACAGAACCGTTCGGCTAAAAGGGAAAAGCACTGACCGTTGCAAATATCCCACGCAATTAACTAGGCACGGACATACGTATGTATTTGAATATATGTACATATATGTCGTGTAAAAAACTCAACTTGCTGGCGGAGTGTGTTGCTCCCTCAATTTGCCATCATCATTACATTATTATTATGCATTATGATTATGCATATTATAGCAAAATGCGATTTCTCGCACAAGCAACGAGCATCTGCAACAATTTCTGTACAATTTTCCGGCTTCCTGCTTTTTACGAGGCAAAACTTTTTCACATAACTTTATTATATATTAATATTCATGTTGAAAACTCTCATATGGGCGATAAAATACTTACACTATAACCATGAATGTGCGCACACGCACACACACATACCTACACACGCAACAATGAAACCTGCTGAGGGAGTTCTTTCTACGTCACACGCAGAGCAACATCAAACGCAGCCAAACAACAAGAAAAATAAAAATAAAAAACGAAAAAATTATGAAATCTTTTTTCCGTCACTTTTATCTCAGCCTTTTGATATTTCTACTGCATTTTTGTTGTTGTTGTTGATTTCATTGCTTTATTGCATGTAAATGAGAGATAATTTATGAAGCTCGCATTTAGTTATGCGTAAATATTTATATTTGGTTAATTTTTAGCACATGAGTGTATAAATAAAAATAAGTATGATAAATACGCTAATTGGCATCCTTTCTGCGTTTGGGGCAAATTCGTTTAGCCAAAGTGTGGGCGTTACAAGCAAGCTGTGAGTGCCGAAAATAAACAGTCTATTTTTGTGTTTTTATTTTATATAAATTTGTTGTTATATATCAGCCTTTTATGAGAGATCGGCGTCTGTGGCTTGCGTGAGATTTTCTTCTTCTTTCTGCTTCTTAAAAATATACTTTTCCAAGAAAAAGTAAACATTTTTCGCCAATAATTGCCTTATTAAATGCTCTGCATGTGCGAAGTGATTAACAAATAAGCGAGAAGCCACGCGCTACGCGGATGCACACAGGGTGCTACGTGTGGTGGCATGCTTTTATGGCCACATTCAGTACATGAGTAGCTGTTGAAGTTAGAAAAACACTTGGAACCACTTGAAAGTCCCCCAACTGTGAAATTGTGGTTGAATATCCCCAAGTATTTCAACATATGGGGTTTCTTCTGCATATATAGTATACTTGTAGTAATAAATTTACATACGTACATATATTTGAGAATATTCTCGGAAAATTTGAAGTTAATTCGGTAAATAGTTTCAAGGCCTTTTTTTACCTAGAGTAATCGATTGAAAAAATTTATACTCGTTTTTCTCGAAACAATACTTTCAGAGTTGACCTGGACCAATTTGCTTGATTTTTGAAAGCCATTTACAATTTACATATTGTAATTAAACATACATACCGCTGATTTGCGCCCACGCCACAACGAAAAAGAAGGACGATGTGAGCAAAGATGTCTATGAGCGCCTGGAGCGCACCTATGAGATCTGCCTCCGCCACGATGTCAAAACCGCGCTTGGCGACTTTAACGCCAGGGTAGGCAAGGAAGGTGTCTTTGGCACAACGGTCGGTAAAGACAGCCTCCACAAGGAAACATCACCAAATGGGTTGAGGGCTGATCGACTTCGTCGGGGCCCGAAATATCATTAGGAAAATATCTCCGGATTGAAAAGCCTCCAACCAAATTGATCATTTTGTGATAGACGGAAGACACGTCTCCAGTGTTTTAGACGCGCGTACGCTCCTAAATATTAGCATTGACTCGGAACACGATCTTGTTGTACCGAAGATAGTCACCCGCCTCTGTGCAGCCAAAAATGCACGTCATCAAACATTAGCAAAGGAGATGGTGAACCCCATTTTCCTATCTATGACGATGGAGAAGACATTCCATGGACCAGACCATGAAGAAGTTCGAATAGCAATTAACCGTCTGAAGAACAACAAAGTGGCGGTGATCGATGGATTCCCGACCGAGCCATTCAAACACCGCGGCGAAGGACTGATAAGGAGACAGCAGCAGCTTCTTTGTGGAATATGGTCGTATGAAAGCATGTCCAACGATTGTAATTTAAGTTTGTTCTTCCCAATCCATAAAAAGGCAGATCCCACAATCAGCGCCAACAAATAGTCGTCGCATTCGCCACTTGGTCCCCACGTCACTGTGAAGTGGATGTTTGCGCAACAATTTATTTTCGACGCGAAAAGTTTGTCTGGTGATTTTTACCATGAGAAAATTAGCAACGGGTTTACTTAAAATTTTGGGTTATAAATGGAATCACCGCATTAAAATACTAGTTGAATGTTTGTGCTCCTACATTTACTTTACTTTGAAGGGAAACAAATATTCAATGAAGTTTGAATGAGGATCATCGAAAACTTGCCTCCTATGAGTTATCCATACACATCTGTGATGATAACATCGAAAAAGTTAAAGAAACAGTCTTTGAAAGTCTTCGTGTTGGCATCAGAAAGATAGCAGAGGATCTCAAAATCTATTATGAATCGACTCCACCGTTTTGGTTAATATTTTGGGTATGAAACGTGGCAATACTAAGACTCATACCAAAAATACTGGTGACTGAGAGGCTTTTGATTATGACGTAGAAACTGTCCAACAATCTAGTGAATGTCAGTCCAAAAATGAGCTGGAACCGCAAAAATCAAAAATCGCTGAAGGCACTGAACACCATGACCACCATCAATGCGAAGACTTATGACGAGTGTGCGGAAAATTGAATTAAGCGTTGACATGCTCGTATTGACTCAAGAGCCCATTTTGAAGGCGACAATAAACATTTGTATTAAAATACGTGAATGTGTTAGTATGTTTTCTGATGATCCGAGTCAAATATGATCAGATGATAAAGCTAATCAAGATCAAGAAAAAGCTGCTATGGTAGTCAGGTCTATATAACCCGAACGGATCGAAATGTTTAGCTGGATTAGCACAATCAATAAGAAGTATGAACAGGGAGCTGAAGGAGGCTGGAACAAATGTAAGATTAGATAATGCGTTATTTTACTTTAAGATATTACGAGGTTCTCATCCGTTTTACTAATCATATTTAAATTGTTACTTCGTTCCTTCATCCTCAATTTTAAAGACATGAAGCAGCACTCCCTGTAGTAACTTTACTTCCCCCTAAAAAGGCTACTATGTATTATTAGTCAGTAAATTTGTAATTTCTTCAGCGGAAACACGTGTATTTCTTTAAAACAAAAATAAAAAAAACAATAACAAAAATATTTTCTACGTAATTTTCCGCAGTCGCCTTTCATAAACAATAACTGTAACGATCATTATGGGCCGAAGGTCTACGATTGTGTGTTTATGGCCGACTGAGTGGCGCTTTCACGCACTGGGCAGCCCACCTGGTGCGCTTAATCGCACTTATATGCCGTTATTAATGTCTGTACACACACATAAAAGCCATAAAATTCAAATAATTGCAAAATCTGACAAACACACATACAAGTTATATGCGCGCATGTGTGTGCGGCTTTGTTTATTTGCAGCAAGTGACATTTTTAGTGGCAAATTGAATAATTGTCGACGTTCGCCGCTTTGGACATAACACGTTTAAATCTCTTTTATTGCGCAAATATGTACATAATAATTGTAACTGTAAGTTTGTATATTTTGTTTTTATGTTGATTGCCTTTCGCCAACTCTCCGCTAAATGAAACGTAAAAATAAGTTTAAATTATGAGTGGAAGCATTCAAAAAGGAAAGCAAAGAAATTTTACATTGCAAATTAGCAAATGCTATGCAAAGCAACAACAATAATTGGTTTCCCTACAACAGTTGTCTCCCGACAATGAGATAATGCATGGCGTTGCATGAAAACATCTTAATGAGCAGCTAATTTACATATCACTTATACTGTTTGCTGCAAGTAGCTGCCGACAAAGCCGGATATACGAACTACTATCGCCATTGTTTAGCTGATAAATATGAAAATGTGATGAGATGAGACCCTTGACTAGCTGTTGGGTAATATAGCATGCTTGTCAGAACAATATTTTAACAAGAGTTTATGTTGATTTATTTGTTTGAAAAAGAAAATTACATATATAACGGGTGATCCCTTAGAGGTACTTTTTTCAATAGCTTTTTTTGACAGAACATGCGGGAGTCGTGTCAAGTTGTCATGTTATTTTTGTTCAGTATTGTTTAGCATTTTATCATGAAAAGACTTACTTCATCCGTAAGTTTACAAATCGGTCAACTTTATTACGAAAATTCACTTTCTGTAAAGAATGTGTTTAGCGCGCTTCCCTCAACTTATGGTTAAAATAATCGGAGCACTGAGTTTACTATTTGCAACACCATCACCCAGCTTGAGACTCAGCACACATTATTGGATAATATTCGACTGAATATACCATATCCAGCACGCAGTGAAGAAAATATAGCAGCCTTAGCTGAGAGTGTATACGAAGGTTGTGGAGAGTCGATTCGGCGCCGTTCGCAGCAACTCGGACTGACGTATGGACCGACTTGGCGCATTTTAAGTCGAACCTTCGAACCTTCCAAAGCGACATCACTTCACTTCATGGGCTCTTGAAAAGTTCCAAGAAGATTCGATGTTTTCGAGCTAAATTTTGTCAAGCGATGAGGAGCATTCTGGCTCAAAGAGTATGTAAACAAGCAAAATTGCCACATTTGGGACAAAGATTAACCTGAAGAGATTCAAGAGGTGCCATTTCATCCAGAAAAAAACAACGGTTTTGTGTGATTTTTAGGCCGGTGAAATTATCGGTCCATATTTTTTCAAAAATAGTGCCAGTGAGAACATAACCGTCAATGGTGACAGTCGCGACGTGATAACCGACTATTTGATGCCTTAAATTGAAGCTCATGATACTCGGCGACATTTGGTTGCAACAGACGGCGTCACTTCTCATACATCGCATCAATGGATTTATTGTGAGAACACTTCGTGAACAGATAATATTACATTTTGGGCCGGTCGATTGGCCAGCAAGATCGTTTGATATCACACCGTTAGAATTTTTCCTGTAGGGATATAGGGATACGTAAAGTCTAAAGTCTATGCTGACAATGCCGCTTCGATTCAGGTCTTGGAGCGTGTCAGTTTTAAGTTACCAGTCGAAAGCCTCTAACGAGTCATCGAAAATTAGACTCAACGGATGAACCAACTGAGACGTGACCGCGGCCAACATTTGAAAGAGTTAATCATCAAAAAATAAATGCCAAAAAATGTTCTGTCAAATGATAATAAACATTCCACATTGAACTTCAAATTTCCGTGTTTTTTCTTTAAAAAAGTAGGGAACCTCGAAATGGATCACCCTTTATATATATATAAGCATATACCGTTACATTGTGTCCACAGTGCACTCGTTGAGTAGCCAATGTTAATTACCCACGCCAAAAGCGGCTGAGAGACAAGCAACCTTGGCTGTTGCCAACTGCTGTAAATAATGATCAAAATATTTACGAAAATATATGGTCTAATAATGAGCTAGTTGCCGATTTCACGTGTTTGCTAAGTGTTAAATGTGGACGAACAAGATTTTGGCATGTAATGCCGCTATAATCGATTTTTTACCATTTCTCAGGGAATATAATATTTCTATTTAGCGTTGCCAATGGTTGGCCCCACTAACGAAAAAAGGTGCAAAATTTAGTAATTTAGTTTATTAATAGAAGAAAGATTGCGTCACGTAATGTTGAGGACGAAAGAAACTGTCAAACTTAGTAACAGCAAAATTAATTGCAAATCCTCTCTTCTTTTCTTCATGACGTGAGTATTTACTTTATTTTTCCATTAAAGAATTTCCAAAAAAAACCCTAGGAACGAAACTGTCATCTCTATTTCTATTACTTTTGGTTAGTACTTAGGAAACTAGCGTCAAAACTCATTGAATTTAGTGGAAGGGATATCTAAGACTTTCTTGAGCAGAAATACAACAGAGAAAATGTCATCTTCTTTAGACATATGTGAGCATAAGGCACCTGTGGACTTGAATTCGTCGAAATTTTCCTATGAACTTTCTTTAGGTCTTAACAAATCAGCAGACCAAATAATAAACTCAAGAGAATGCTATTGATTAATTGCCTAGATGAGGTTTGTTGTGTTTTTATCCTGCCACGAAGCTTTCCCTTTACCCTTTAAACTATCTATAAGTAGGTATATCTTCGTCTTCTTTATTGGCGTAAACACCGCTATCGCAGTTAAAGCCGAGTTTTTTCATCCATCCGGACGACATGACCTAACCAGCGTAGCCGCTGAACTATGTCAATCTCTTATATCTCATACAGCTCATCGTTCCATCGACTACGGTAGGTATTATACATTTTGTGATCAGCATGATGAGCTGACTAGTCCCTCAGCCTTTGAGCTATCGATATGATATTTTGTCCACGTCCTTTTCTCTACAAGAAACTGCTCATTTGTTAGAACTGCCGATATCGGACTATTACAGCATACAGTTATATTGCCATATAAACTGACCGGTCAAAATTCTATCCAGTGTGGTAAACTTTTGTATTGGACGAGATATTTTCACGAAATTTGATATGGAAAACGGTCTTAAGGGGAAGGCACAATCTCCAAGCACATTGTTCAGATCGGATTAACATAGTGGGCCAAAAATAGTGAGACTTCTTAATTTAATTTTTTCGCGAAAATCCATTCGTCGAAATATTTTTTTCTAAGTTGATATGAGCTTCAGTGGATCAGGTGATAATTGTTTGTCGCGAGAAAGTTTTTTGATTGGTACAAATTATTCAAGGAGGGTCCAGAATACGTTGACGCCGAACCACGTCTTGTACGGCCATCAACATCAACTGATGATCAAAATGATTACTGGCGATCAGACTTGGATCTATGCTTACGACCCAGAAACAGAGATCAATCGACCGAATATCGTGGCAAAGGTGAGCTGAAGCCGAAAAAACTCATCAAGCAGGCTAAAAACAAGGTTATGTTGACAGTTGTCCCCGATTATCGAGATTTGGTGCACTCTGAATTCCTTCCGACCGGTCAAACTGTCGTTAAAGGAGTCCGGAGTATTTTGGACGCAGTTGTTTTAAATATATCAATATGTCAATTCTATTTGGAATTCAATAAGGGTATTCCAACAACAAAAAACGGCCTAAAAATATGCAAGGTGTTACCAAAAGATGAGGAGGGTTTTCCTATAACAGTTCTTTTACCTCAACCTTTTAAGTAAACTGGAACCTGCACCGAGAGATTTTTACTCCGTTATTGTTTCATCACTCTCATACTTTCTCGACTCAGAACTAAAACTCAGACTCAGAGCCAAAATATTTTGCCCTAATACTTATTAAAACTATTAGGTAAATAAATTAATACAAAATTGTCGCAGAAAAAGTACCGACGAGAATATCGATTCAATAATTGCATCATCAATCTAACAAATGGTTACGTTAGCGGCGCTTTTAAGAAAAACAACCCAAACCCTCCCAGAAACACATTTTACCAAGAAATATTAAGTGACATAATTTCCAGCAAATTAACAGTATTAATCTAGGCAATAGCGTATTATTCACGCCACACAATAGACATTACGTAAAATGGGCGAGTATCCGTCAATAACGTCAGACTGCCTTAGCATTAATGTCAACGCCATATTGGCCGTATTTACTCACCTTCATAACCAACTCGAACGGGTGTTTGTAGACCCTAACGGGCGATTGGAATTTTTGCACCATTTTTGTTGAGAGTTTTCGTTAATGTATACACTCTTCTCCACTGTTGACCGAAATGTGCTGAGGATGTGATGCTTCTTAGAATCGTTAAGCTGGCGCTTAAGCTCTGCTGGTGCTTCGTTGTTTGTTTACTGTGTACTTTTACACTTTTCTCTTTTAACTGCACTTCTTAAGTAAGTAAGTTCACTTTGTATCTTTATTTATTTTTCAATTTTTTTTCTATTTTCTTTGTGTTTATTGGACCCTTCGTTTTAGTACCTTCCTCGTGCACAAAATTACTTTGCTGCTGCCAAAGACTAATTACAAAAGCGCATGTTGGTAATATGTTTTTTAGTTTTTTATTCTTACTTTGCGGTGAGCCCGTCAACAAAACAAATGAGCGGAAAAATGCACAAAAGAGAAATGGAAATTCAGCTTGTTAGACGCCAACGGCCGACCAACTGACGGCCTGACGGCTTTGTTGACTGTGGCTTTGTGTCTTTGTGGCGCGTGAGTGAGCGCTGCTGAAGGCTAACGACCGCCCCGACGTTTAGACCAACTGGCTAAGAAATCTTTACAAAATTCACAGCGCCCGCAATCGATTTCCGCTAATTGGTCCGTACTTGTTTGGTTGGTCTAGTTTGCTAGTTACTTATTGTTATTATTTTGTATTTGCAGTTGTTGTTAGTAACTTTTGACGTTTTGCCTGCGAGCTCATTAAGGGACTGCTGGTAAACGAGGCTAACCCTTTGCTTTGGCACTTTACTGCGAGTTCGTAGACATTACACAATGAGCACAGCTATTCTGCCACTATTTGTTCATACATACATACATACACGTACATACATAGGTATGTGTGTATCTATGTACTTACGCTTAGGTGTATTTACTTTCAACTATTTTATATTTGTTTTCATGTATTTGGACTTTTTCACTTTTTTACTTTCGCACTGTACACGAAACACGAAAATACTTTGCCACCGTTAGTTTGTATTCCGTTTTATATTCGTAAATATTTCCGATTTTACTTTCTGTTAGCGTTTCCGCAAAATCTAAACTAAAAGTATACAATTCTGTATTCTGCTTATGAAGTGCACTTCAAAGTAGCTACAAAACTGTGTGTTCTTTCTGCAGTTGAATGCGTCCGCGCCGTTCGCCTGGTAGAAAGCAAATGTAGGCAGCCGTGAGTTGACTCGCTTGTTAACAGTTCTGCTCATACGAGTACGTATGTATGCATGTGTATGAGTGTGTATGTTCATTGATTGGAAAACCTACATTTATGACTTCTCTCGCAAGCGCTCAGAAAACTTATACATACAAATATGTATGTATACATTTCTATATATACAGTGATGAGATAAATATTAGCACTCGGTGTTGCTTGTGATCATTTTTATCTATTAAATCGGGATAAGGTTTAAATTTTGTTTTTATTTTTATTATTTTATTTTTAGTTGCGGGAATAATATCACAGTGGTATCATCAAAAGTAAAGTGAAATTCTCATATAAAACGCCCGGACATAAGGAAAGTCAGGAAAGCAGTTCCATATTTGGTTGGTAGGACTGTCTATACAATTGCCAAGCATTTATTTGTCAACAGCTTTAAAAATCTCCGAGTGGCACGTGTTTTTGTAAACAACCAAAAGTGATTTGTTTCGATTTTTACAATGGTTGATTTCGATTTTTTGTAGTGGTTGATTTTGTTGCACAAAGAACTTGCTTTTAAATTTGTTTGCGGAAAGAATATTATGGTACGGACACTCAGCTCAAACCATTTTGAAGAATTTTTTGTGACTCAAACGTATCCAAGGTGGTGCCAAACACGCTCAAATACACCATTTGCATTGATTTTTCGCAATTTTTTTTACTAAAACACGACTCATTTTGTTCCTATACCATCGCTCAAAACCGCTTCGCAGTGCAAACGAGTCAGCCTTTTACTACCATTAGTGCCTAAACGGGTAACTTACAAGGTGATTTCCAAAGTAAACAAGACTTTTTGAATCTAGCGCCTGGTGGGGGCCATCTATATAGTCGACTGGTGCGTTATAATCTGCTAGATTTATCGATTTTCCAGTGAGAATTTATGACATTTCATTGATTGGAAGTGAAGTTATTGCGTTTTAAGTGTCAGTTTGTTTGTGTTTTCGGTGCGAAAATGAGCTTCGAACAAAGATCTAACATTAAATTTTGTTTTAAAATTGGTAAAAATTTTACCGAAACTTTTCAATTGATGAAACAAGTTTATGGCGATGATTGCCTATCCCCTAGCAGAGTGCACGAGTGGTTTCATCGTTTTCAAAGTGGTCGTGAGGACATAAATGACGATCAACATGTGGGCCAATCAAAATCCGTGATCATTGGAAATTTTATCGAAACTGTCAACTGAAATCATCATTGAAATTCATGGAAATGGAATTGAATATCATCGATTTATCGCATTTTGACCGAACATTTGGGCTTACGAAAGGTGTGTGCACGGTTTGTCCGCACAAATTGACTGACGACCAAAAATTGCTCAGAATCCAACATTCGAAGGACGATTATTTCACCAAAAATCCCATTTTAAACTTGTAGATCACACTGCCTATCTAATTCAAGTAGTCACATAGCAACAAGTTAATTAGAGTCATATATCGCCTAGATAATCCTATTAGGTGCGTCATCTGATTAGGCTCCGTATGATTTCTGGCTGTTCAGCAAACTCAAACCGAATCGACGACGATTCTGAAAGCTTCAAACTTCAAAACTACTGCACCAATTATTTTCAAATACTTCTGTACTTAGTTTTGAGTTATCACCAGAGAGTTACTTTTACTTTTGTTCATGATTTTTATTTTATAATAACCATTATAGCGGTTTTCTTCCGAAAAAAGTAGAGTTTTTTCTTCAAATTATTCTAAAAAAGGTGATTAACTGAAATTTCGAAAGTTCTTTCGGTGTTACCTGGGGAAAACTATTATCAAAGAAATGTATCTTGATCTGTTTAATGATCTAGCAACAAGTTATGAAAGGCGCTGCAATCCTAGTAGTCGAACCCTTCGAAGTAAAAAGAAAAAAATCGTCTTTTATGTCCATAAACTAGGTATTGGACGAAGAAATTAACAAAAAAGGGAAAATTTAGTTTTTTTACGATTCAAAAATTCTCTTGATTGCACTATTTTTATTTTTCTCGTCACTGTTTGCATCTTCATATACATATATACACCGCTTATACATTTGTATTTGTGTGTATCTGCATCTTAAATCGTCGAACTGTTACCACTTTTATGTGCTTGCACTTGGAATGAGCGAGATTTGATTCTCCTTCTCATTGGAAAAACTCTCACAGCGCGAAAAAAGTGGTAAAAAAAACTTCTTGCAATGTTCTGCCCAACAATTGGCTTTTTCCTCGAAGCATTTCGGCTTCAATAGCATAATTTTGCTAAATATTTTTTGTCATTCACTAAAATATACACTTCGTAATAAATGTTTGTATAATTATTTTGTGCTAATTAGCATTTTTACTTTGAAATTATATAAAGAGACCACAGCACACGCACTCAACACTTCCGTCGCTCGCCACTTTCTAATGAACACTTCGTTCCAAAATACTCGGACGTGTTTGTATGTATATAAGCTATGTGAGTATTTATGTACATATCCAAACGATATAAACACCTTAACACCACTACAAGCATATACACAGGCATATGTGTGTATATATGAGAGTAAAAGTACATCAATCATTTGTTTGGAATAGTGGGATTTCGGCAGTCGAACAGCTGTTACCAGCGCTTGTGGTAGTGTAGATACATAGATACATGTGTGTCTGTTACAGATATAGATACTGTGTGTATGCATTAATCACTTCCCAGTATTTCAAATAAAAGTGTTGCACACAGTTAATAAAATATTATAATTAATTAAAGTTAAATTTGTTTAAAGAATTTGAAAATAATTTAATTTTTTTAGGCATATACTATTTGTATATAGATAAATAATGTATTATTGAAATTAAAAAAAAAATTGTTCGGCTTCATCGAACCAATAAAAAACCCTTCACTGATGCATTTCTCTTAGAATAAAAGCATATAACTATAGTAAAAAGACAGTTATTTTGATTTTGATCAATTAGTTTGTACGGCAGCTGTATGCTATAGTGATCCGATTTGAACAATATTTTTGGAGATTGTAGCGTTGCCTTGAAAAATAATTCCTGCCAATTTTCGTCAAAATATCTCGTCAAATAAATAAATTGTCCATACAAGGACTTCATTTTGGCCAATCAGTTTATATGGAAGCTATATGCCATAGTTGTCCGATCTGAGTAATTTTATATGAGGTTGTAGCATCGTCTTGGTTAGTAATCCAAACCAAATTTCATGAACTTATCTCGTCTAGAAAAAAAAACTTTCCATACAAGAGCTTGATTTTGATAGGACAGCTTGTATGGCAGCCATATGCTATAGTGGTCCGATCAGCATAATTTCTTCAGAGATTGTAGCGATGCTTGAGGTAACAAGCCATGCCAAATAACAAGAAGATATCTTGTGAAATAAAAAAGTTTTCCATACAAGCTTTTGATTCCGATCGTTCAGTTTCTATGGCAGCTATATGTCATAGTGGTCCGATATCGGCGATTCCGACAAATGAGTAGCTTCTTGAAGATAAAAGAATTTTTGCAAAATTTCAGATATACAGTATATCTGTATATACAAGAGAGACGGCGATAACTGGTTCAAAAAAAATATATATATAAATAGGGGAAATTTATTGGGGGAAATTTAGATTACCGAAAGTAGAGGCTAATTCGAAGAGCCTTATTTAAAAAAAAAACGTTTTCTTTCAATTTGACATTTAAGTCAACTAAGTACACTGTAAGAACAAAAAATAAAATAAAATAATAATAATAATAATAATCATAAAAAAATTACAAATTTAAATTAAAATCATCATTTAATATATTTTAACGGAATAAATTACAAGAATTATAAAAAATACAATTCACATAGCACTTATGCAAAAAAGAAAATATTGTTTTTTTCAGTGTAGGGTTTAATAATGGTGTCAAAAATATACCAAACATAAGTGTAAGCAAGAAAAGTTAACAATTTTCTTTAACAAATATTTTACCTGAGTCATAAAAAAGTTGTAATAAATACTATTTACCGCATGTACATAATGTATATTATATACCCTATATGAGGCATAAAACCAATAAATATGTGGATGATCTTAAAGCTTGTTGCCATTTAGTTGCTTACTGCTCAAAGACGCGCCAACTATTGTTCACTTCTGACTACGCCCATAGACTGCAATGCTGTGGAGAGAAAGATAGGGTATAAGTATAAAATAAAAAATATAAAAAGAAATATTATAAAAAAATTTAGTAATGGAAATAGCAAAAAAAATTTAATTTTTTTAAGTAATATTTTCTAAATTTATTAATTATAATTTAAAAAAATATTTTAAAACTTGCTTAAAAAAATTTTTTCAAATTTATTTTTCTTTAGTTTTTCGAAACATTTTCTCTTGCAAAACCCTACCTTTTAAAATAACATTTTTCCATAATTTTCGAAATAATATTTTTTAAATTTATTTTTTAAATAATATTTAAAATACTTTTTTTCAATATGTTTTCGAAAATTTTTTTCTTTTAAAACCTTTTTTTAAATAATATTTAAAATTTTTTTCATTTTTTTGATAATATTTCTCTTTCAAAAACTTTATTTTCAAAATAATATTTTTCGAAAATTTGTTGAAAATTTTGCATTTTTCAAAAACCTACCGATAGATGCAGGTGTATTCCGGATGCCCGTGATTCGACTTGAACTTGAAGCGCATATAAAGGTATTTACATTCACTCTTCACCTCGTAATTCTGCGCAGGCGGATGCTGATTTGTGTAGGTAAAGTCACCAAACTTCGCTTCTTTCGATGAAGTAGCGGTGATGCCCTGCAGAAGTTGAATATTTAAATATATTGTAATGGATGAAAATAAAACTTAAACTGCTCATGCTGCAGCTCTCTCTCCCTCTCTTTCTTTCAAAACCCCAAATCTAAACTCCGCTACCTCATAACTGTCACTAAAGTCCCCTGAATACTTACGTAAACTTCGAACTCCTTTGGCGCACTCGTTGTATCATTATTGGGCGCATTGTCCTTGCACAGATGCGCCAACTCGAAACTCTCCACAAATATCTGTATGTGAAACAGTTATAATTTTCTCGAAACACTCAACCGCGTTCAATACTTACCGCCTGCGCCAGCTTGATGGTCACCACCGCCTTCGCGCGCTTGAAAGCGAAGCAATTGCCTGGTTCCATGCCAGACTTCAGCATATTTATAGGCGGATTTGCGCTGTACTGCAGACCGAGCACTGATCGCACCAGATTGCCGCCATCCAGCGGCTCGGCGTTCACATCCTGCACCTTTGCGCCCAACTCCTCCGCTGCATAGTTGATACGCGCCGGCACAGTGCGCTCCATTAAGGCGCCACCCTCACCCTCCGCCGTCATAGTGTTTGCGGTCGTTGTCGTGCGGCCGGCGCATTCTGTGAGGCGCAACTGCTTTTTCATCGTGTACAAGTCATCCCAGATGCCGGCGAGCCGCTTCTTCAGTATGCCGTCAACGATCTCATTTAAGTGCTTGGTGTCACCTTGCCCCGGCGCCGTGTGCAGCACAACGTGCTGTAGATGTGTCAGTGCGTCGGTTGGGTTGTAGAAAATATTAATTTTTAACTCAGTTACATTTTTCAAAACCAATTTTCGACTCACCGCTATCTCGTCGACCTCCTCACGCAGTCGGCCGAATTTGCGACTATTCTCCAAATTGCTCGAGACCAGTATGTAGATGAAGAAACCAATTAGAAATGTCGATATTAAATAACAAATGCAAACTCTCGTGCGACTTGGTTCCATCGCCTGTGTATTCGCAGTGCGTTTTTGAAGTTTACATTATTTCTTGATAATCAAATTTTCAAAAAAAAAAAAAAACTTTGATGGAAAATTTTTGATTGTTTTTGTTGTGTATATTCGTTGGAGAGCACAGAAGAAGGGGGACTAAGGGTATTCACAATCGGTTTATATGTTTATATTATATACACATACCACAGAAGTTCAAGTACCAAGTTCATATATACCGGAATATATTAAATGGAGAAAAGTGGTTCTTGAAGAACGAAATGTTTAACAGGAAAAAAAATGTCAAAAGTACGCAAGGTTTTAGAACTCAAACCCGTTTGAGTCCCTTATCCTACCTACTATATACTTCTATATTACTACAAAAATATCAATTTCTGACTGTTTCTCTGACGATTCTACCAGACTCTCTTCGAAACTAAGAACACTCCTAACTATGGCGCATATTTCAGGCGTTTAAATTATAAAATCCATAATTGTTGCTGTAAAGAAATAGTGCATATGGTCTGAAATATAGTACTTGGAAGATTTTTTTTATTTCTAAGATTCTCTTCGTCCACATTTGGTTGAAGAAAAGGGTATAGTTTAAGATCAGCATCAAAAATTTGTATATGTAGAGAAAGAAACAAAGTATAAATAAAACTCACCACACCTAAACTCACCAGTTCTAAATTCACCACATCTAACTAATAACATTTTTCGCTAATTATTTTAACAAATTTCGTTCATAGTTACAGATCAGCCTAAATCAACGCAAGACTTAATTCAACATACACCTAACTCAACACAGCCAGAATTTACCATGAGTCTGAACAGTTTATTACTAACTGATTTAATAACATATTATTAACTGATATAATGACATTTTTCTGTTAATATAATATGGAAAATATTAAAGAAATACACCACACCTAATCTCACCACTCTTAAATTAACCATATCTAACTAATGACATTTACTTTCTTAAAGTTTACACAATTTAGGGAAACTTAAAACGACCGAATCACCAAGGATTAATGCAAGTTACCTAACTTACCACGGGAAAATTCACCAAATGGCACTAGCATTTTATTTACTGATTTAATTATATATTGTGTACTTAAAATGGAAAATATCAAGGAAATTCACCACACCTAAGTTTACAAAATTTAACTAATGGCAGTTATTCTCCTAAAGATTACATAATTCAACTTATCACAAAAGCCAATTTCAGCATACCTAACTCACGGCAGGCAAATTCATCATTTTTCACTTACATTTTATTAATTTATTATATAAAAATTTAGTTTCCATAATATTTAAGATATCAAGGAAACTCACCACACCTGAATTCACCACTTGTAAATTCACCACACTTAACTAATGACACCTTTTCTTTTAAATCTACCAAAGAATACATAAGTCCACTAATCTAAGGATTACTGAATAACCAAAGCTCACCTCAACTCAACATTCCTAACTCACCGCAGGTATATGTATAAGCAAGAGTAACTTGCGCTTACTCAACTGCATATATCTAGAAGTATATAGATACATACATTTCATCAAAAGTTGCCTACAACAAAAACTCCGAAAAATAATCTCCTCAACTCGTTTGATTAAAGCGTGGCTTTATTAAAAACTTTAGCAAGAATGTATGTGAAAAATGCGTATTTAAAAATTTATTTGTTGCTTTGCAGTTCCCTTGAAGCTTTAATTTAGTCTTCGAACCTTTACGTCCGACCAGATCCAACCAATGCCTTGCAACAGATGATTGAGGAAAAAAAGTAGTGAGCGAATGAGATAAATTGCATATGCGTATGTATTTGTTTTTTAAACGCTAAACGCACTAATCAGCACTATTCGTACATACATATTGTTGTTAGTTTTGTAATATCATTTAACAAACAGACATACATACATACATTTATGTTTTCCATTTTTTGCAATGAGTTCAATGTGTGTGTGTGGGGCAAAAGGAGCACGCGCTGGCGCTCCACATAAGCGTATGTTAGACATACTCTACGATAACTTTAATACATAGGCATATGTATATGTAAATGTATGAGATTATGTTGCAGATTATTCAATATTCGCTTAATGCTGGTGCAAATGGGTGTGCTGGGTTGAGTGTGTGTGTGTGTGGGTGTGTTTGTGTAATTACAACATTCTAAACACTATCGCCTAATTAATTATAATAGCTTTAATTTGCGTTAATATTATGTTGCTTTGCTATACATACAAACATTGAGTATATAAATATAATAATGTGTATATTACTAAGTATATAAGTTATAGGAATAAATTAACATTACATGCAATGCCACAGAGCGTTTCTCGTTCTTGCTTTTGGTTAAACGCCGTCTCAACAAAACAAATTCTAAACAATTGCATTATCATATTTGCTATATTTACATACAAACAGTTAAACGGTTTATGCGTATAAGTTGCTTTATGTCCTTGTAATATGTATTGGTAATTCTAAGTCTGCTTGGATTCGCTTTGCTACGGTTTTGACCGACAAGTCGATAGCAGTTGGCATATATATACATATATGTATATATATATATATTATATGTATGTATATATGCTTGTAAATTTTTTGTTTTTGTTTTTAAGTAATAATATTGCATTCGTTCAAGCGCAGTGTGTGTATGCGTGTGATTATGTATGATTATTTTGGCCTACGGCAGCGCGCATAATAATTCATATAAGTTTTTGTTGGTTTTGTATTTCAAATTAAATTTATGTAAAACAGCCATACAAATCGCAGTTCCTTATTGTAGCAAAACAAAATTTAAGTTTTTCTTGTAAGCCTTAGCACACCGGCAGGATAATACTGTGGTATCAGTATGTGTTCGGGCAGTGGGCGTCGCGGTGTACAACGCTGCTGCGCCTGGCGTATAATATTGGCGATTTTACCTGCAGCAAATGAGATTTTGTTAAAGAAAGGTTTATAGAAAAGTAAAAGAGGTGTTTACCCAAAACATTCGCCTCGACAAAACGCTTGTCTAAATGCTGGAGCACACTGAGATTCTTCGTGCGCACCCACTGCTGCAGTATATCGGCGACTTTGAGCGGCACAAATGCGGTTGCGTTGTCCTTCGGGTCCTTGAAAGGCAAAACAAAAATATTTTTTGAATTTTAAAACATGAAAAATAAGAAACCAACGTTATCAAGCTATAATACCCCTCACAAATAATAAAGCTTTCAGTACAAGAACTTGTTTCTGATAGGTCAGTTTGTATGGTAGCTATATGCTACAGTGGTCCGATCTGAACGATTTGTTTGGAGAATGTACCGTTACAGGTTAAAATAATGCAGATGAAATTTCGTCAAGATATCTTATTAAATAAAAAAGTTTTCCATACAAGAACTTATTTTGATCACTCAATTTATATGGCAGCTATATACTACAGTGATCCGATCTGAACTATTTCTTCGGAGATTGTACTGTTACCTTGGGCAATAATGCATGTCAAATTTCATAAAAATATCTCGTTTATTAAAAAAGTTTTCCATACGAAAACTTGCTTTTGATGGGTCAGTTTATATGGAAGCTATATGCTATTATGCCCCGATATCGGCGGTTCGCACATAAGATAAACATCTTGGTAAGAAAAGGACATGCGCAAAATTTTAAATCGATACATCAAAAACTGACGGACTAGAACCCATATATACAGAAAGACGGATGGACGGTCAGAAGTGCATGGCGAAATCGACTCAGTTGTTGTTGTAGCGGCAGAATTCTGCTGAGTTGACAGTCCTTGTTGACCGGATGAAAAAAACGTGTCCGTTCCGGTTCCGGTAGACCCGATTCTCGAGGGAACGGCTCTTCGACTCAGCTAGTCGCGCTGATTGTGCAAAAATTTATTTTAAAGGGTCTTTGAAGTCTACTTTTGAGTCTCAGAAGTTTTGTGGCAAATTTAACATACTTTGCTCAGGGTATACAAATTTTTGTGTGGAAAATCCATTATAATCCATTATTTAAAGGCTTAAACTCCTTTAGGAATAGCGCTGTTACCTGCTGAAACTCCACCTCCACCTGCTGCCGCGTGGCCAGCTCAATCAGACGCTTCAGTTTTGGATGGTTGCCATGTTTCTTCGATTCGTGCAACAGCAGATGCTTTAGATCCTTGAATTCCTTCAAGCTTTGTTGCTTGCCAAGCATTGTGGGTATTTGCGTTGTTGTTTTGGTTGTTGTAGTCGTTGTAGCAGTATTCGAGACGTAAAAAAGATGCGATTTGATAATTTCCAAATTGTATGATACATGAAGTTTATCCTAGACAAGCGAAAAATTGTTAAAAAAATATAGTTTTCAAAAATGTTTGAAATTTGCACTCACCAGTGCCTGCACTAGCAACTCCTCGCTTAAATTTAAAGTGGCAACTGTAACAGTTTCCTTTTCAGTCAGTAGTAAGTTTTTCAACAGCTGCAGAGTTAAAAATTCATTATTCCATTATTCACCACACACATACACACATGCATTTGTTAAACACTTACAAGCTCGTTGTCGTAGCCGCTATCACCTGCAGCCGCGCGTCTTTGCTGCGCCGACGCGTCCTCCTCACTTTTGCATTGCTGCAACACCTCAGCGTCGCAGGTGCGCGCACGCAGACGAGTACGCACGCGCGGCTTAATTTTTAACTTCGGATCGCCGGCGCACGGCCCGCTATCATCACAACTAACACTGTCGCCCAGCCACCTGTCGTCCTTCATCATGCGTATATGGCGAAAGGCCGAGCTAGCCCAGTCCACACACCTCGGCTGCAAGTAATCACCGATCGCTGAGCCGAGCATGCACTCGTCGTGCGCGTCGCGCAGTACCAATGGCGAGCCGCTGCGACAGCGCGCTGTGCCCGCCGATGTGCCGTGTGTAGCGCGCTTAAACAGGGCGATGCTGCTGCTGCTGCGCTTGCGACAGCGTGTGCAATCATTCGTGTCGATGGCCTTGCCGATGGTGTTTGCGAGAAATTCCTTTTCCAAACAATCCAGACACGTGTCGTCGTTCACGCTCAGATCGTCGCAGTCGTTGGACGTCGCTGTCGTGGCTGTGTTACTGACTAGATGGGCTTCGGGGCGCATGCAGTTTTCGGTGCTCATGCCGACCTTGGGCGCGGAGCAGCGAAATTCGGCGCAGCTAGCGCTCCGCTCGTCGAAGCTTGTGCTATTACAAAGCGTGGTCAACGCATATGTTGAGCGCAGCGAATTGCGAGATTTCGATGAATTTTTGGAAGATGTGGACGAGGATGTGGAAAATGTGGAGAATCGTTTCGGTTTGGCGCCTGTGTAAAGAAAATACATAAAACAATTTGTTGAGCTATGAATATTAAAAAGTTGTTGAACGCACCTGTCACTTTCGATGGACTGGACTTGCCCTCCTCTTTGCCGTGCAGTAGATCACGTCCGAAATTCGAGAGTAATGCATTGGGCAGCGAGTGTGCGGCGTTAAGCACTTTGTTGGTCGGTACCGCATCCACTGTATCGTCAGTCATGCCCAGCGCAGAGGCGCGATCACTTTGCACATGCTCGTAGGCATCGCTGTCGCCATTCTCGCCCTTAATTTGATCTAAATGCATGGTGATTCGGGCAAAGTTCTTGCTGATCATTAGTTGGGATTGCAGCGTTTTAGCGGGTGGCGGTGGCAAACTATCATCGATTGGCGAACTGAAAAGAAGTCTTTGCGCAGCAGCAGCGCCATTACCATAGTGTCCCAGTGTCGCTGAATGGCGACCACTCAAATGACAGGCATCGCGTTGCATTAGAAAAGCGTCGGCGTGCCCAGGTGCTGTCTCCACCGAGCCATATTCCACTTCTGATAAAGGATCCGGTTCAAAATCCATTTCTAAAAAGTCCGTTTCGTCATCCGCCATGCAGGTATTTCCAGTACCATGCCCACGTCCAGAAATAGTATCCAGTGCGAGATCAAAATCGGCGCCATCTCCGCGATATGCGTAAACACAATCATCCGAGTTGAGTGAAATCTCTTCGGCATCAACATCCACATCGTCTACGTCATCATCGCCTTCTAACAGCAATAAATCATCACCATAGTAATTATCACTCGCGTAGCTCAGATTTTCGGTGGAGTTGTTAAGCGAAGCGCTGCGCGATACTGCGCCAGCTGCAGCTGCGGCGGCTGAGAATACATCAAAACTGCAAGCGTGGAAATCGCTGGGCGTAGCAGCTGCGGCTGCCATTGCATCCTGTGGTGATGTAGGTGTGTCTATTGTGATGCCAGCTCCGCCATTTAGCTGCAAAGTTTATAATATTTAATGAACTAAACAATTGTATATGAAATTCACTAATCTAACCTTTAACTCTGTGCCGCCGTTTGTTTTTCCAGCGGCACCTGCCAGACTCATGCTTTCTGTCATGCCAAAGCCCGTGGGTGCAACCCCGACTGTTTTGCTTTCACAACTGTCAACTTTGCTCCCATCACCACCACTACCAGCAGTTATTTGGCCGATGCCGGTACATGACGCATCTGTTGTCACACTTGCCAACGCTACGGTTGCAATATTCACTGTGGCCGTCATCGCTGTCGTTGTTGTTATGCCGACATTGCACTTGCTTTGCACATCCGTTGAATTATTATTGTTGTTATTGTTTATATGTTGTTGTCCGCAAGACAACCAGCTGGTGCTGCTACCGCTGACACCACCACCACCGAGACAATTGCATTCACCCTGCACCGCTGCAAAAGGCTTGGTTGCCCCAAAGCCAGCGCCTACATGCGCCGATTTGTTACAGCGACCACCACTTAAGTTTTCTGTGTCAGAATTATTTTTGAATAGTGTACCATTACTACCGCTGGTGTTACGCCCTTGCAAATTTTCCATCGCCACCGTTGAGGACGTTAGCTAAGCTAATTGTGTTGTGTTAGTAAATCAGATAAAAAATTGTCCTTCACACAACTTGGCAATGGACGCACAATTCCTTATAGAAAAATACTTCTGCTATATTCGTTCTTCTTTTCTTTTTGCTATTTCTGTTTACACCGTCTGTTTAAAGTCTCTACGCCGTGGTTTTTCTGTGGCCGTTGCTGCGTATTTAACTTTTTCGATTTATTCATTACCACTTAGCCACAATCGATGAAAGTTTAGTTGTTTCGTACTGGTTTTAACTTTTCAACATTTTCTTTGTTTTTGTGTAGTATTCTTTTATTGCGAGAAACGAAAAAATTTTCCTATGCATAGAAGTCGAAAACAGCAACAACTTTGACAGAATGTTTTGCGACTCGTTTGCTTCGCCCTATTCTTGTTACCTTACAATGTTGTCAAATCACAATATTTGTTGAGCAGGGATTATTTTCGGCCATTATTTAGATTAGAAAGTAGGTGCAGTGATATATAAAATAAATTGAACGAAACCTACTGAAATGTGTAACAATAGAAAAACTAGCCTAGAAGATTTTTGTTGTATTTATTCCTTGCGTTAAAACTTAATTAATAGTTAAAAGAAAAATTCCGTATGTTATGCTCTGTTATGGTGAATATGGTAACACTTTTGATTATTTGTTTTTCAAATTGACCGCCGACGGACAATGTTAACAAGTGATAATATCAATTGATGAAAAAGTATATTTTGGTAGTAAATATAATTTATAATGTTTTTAATCGATTATTTTCTTAATTTTAGCTTTTTTCAGATCCAAAGCTAAATATACAAATTTAGTTTTTCCAGTACGGCTTGCATTCACCATTTATTACATGTAATTTTTATCTCTACTTCGATATTACTTGTGATAACAAAAGCTTATATGTGTTGTTATTTGTTTTTGTTATAGCTTTACACGAATGTCTTCATATTCTTTTCGTGGTGCAGTTAAGAAATGGATTCCCCGTGATGAGGATCAAACTACGCCACACACCACCGCAACAGATTCCCAACAGGTGAGTTAAGTGAATCAAAAACAATGACCTTGAAAAACCTAACCGCAATTATTTTTCTCATCCAGCAGCTACAACTTAGTAAGTCTGCACAACTGTTGTATTCAGATCCTGCCAATGATAAGTGGACTGTAAAACAACTTATGCGTCTTCTACGCCTCTATGGCGCGCATCAATGTCTATGGGACACGCGTCATCCTGACAATCGGAATCGTAAATTTCGTAAAGCAGCGCTTATTGATATTACAGCGGCTATGGGAGAAGGTAGTACTTGTGCGCAGGTCTTGCAAAAGATCAATGTCTTGCGTGCTACTTATAGATATGAGAAACGGCGCATCAAGCAGCGCATACGCAGAGGCATAGGCGCCAAAACGAAACTCAAGTGGTTCGCATTAGCCGATTCCTTTCTGAGAAATGTGCCTAAGTCCGAGATAAACAAAAAGAAAGAGGTACATATGTGTGTTGCCACGATTATGATTTAAATTTACACTTTTTCGTTAAGGATGCTGATAGTGACTCAGATTTGGAGGATGCTGTAGTGTTTACTATTGAGCCGGAAGTGTGGACTTCTCTGTCAGATGATGAGAATTTTCTAAACGATGATTCTTACATTAAAGACGAAATTGACAAGGTAATTATCGTATTTCTTGTTTTATTTACATATGCATTCATGACGCACCAAACAGTATTAGCTCGATAGTTCTGCACCTTGACCTCTTCCTTTTCTTCCTTTCTCGTTTGTCCTTTAAACAAAAATTCATTTCATAGCCACTGTCCTTTTTTTGAATTTTAAAAAAATAGTGCAGTTAACATAAACTCATTCTTTGTTCAGGATAGCACATGTTTCCCAACTGTTAGCTCTCCTGAGAACATCAATCCGCCACAGCGTAAATCTGAACAAATATCAACAACTGTAAAACGGAAATGGACTACTCATGAGTCCTTGCAATTTATTTTTCTGTTACGCTCCTATCCTCTGCTTTGGCAGTTGGACATAAACGATCCCTTAGTAATAGAGCAACAGGCCACACAGCAAGAAAAAGCGCTTGAAGAGATTTCCCATACGATGCAATTGCCAAAGCAACGCTTGCGCAGACGCTTAGAAACCTTTCTGGCCACCTATCGTCGGGAGATGGAAGCTATTAAACAGGATAGCCAACACAAACCGCATTTTGCTTGGTGGCCCATGGTACAGGAGTATTTGGAGACGCCCCAGTTGGCAAAAATTAATATCAGCGAAAATATGGAGGAGGATAATAAGCGGAAGCTTAATGAAATAGCGCCATTAGAGCCTTTGACACTTGATGATAATACTGAATCAACCAAACGACGCCCTATATTTAAGTGCGCCATCAACTCCCGCCGTGTCCCAAATTTTTTCACCAGCTTCGCCGGCAAACAATGAGGATAGCATTAGTAACAACGGAACTTACACCGCGGAGCAGCAAAATTTTAGCAATCCACCCCTGAAACTCATTTGGAATGGTCTCGAGGACGACTTGCTCGAGGGTAAATGGTCGCTTAAACATTCAGTGAAGTTTTTACGTCTCTATGGTGCACATCGCTGCCTGTGGGATCTCAATGACCCTGACTACCGCTCGCGTGAAATGCGCGCGGCTGCTATCGAGGATATTGCCGCGGCTATGGGTTATGGCCTGGACGCCGATTATGTGGCAAAGAAAATAAAAATCTTTCGCATTACATATATGCAGCATCGCAAACGCATGCTTGAGGCCATTAAGCAGAACAGAGCGCCGGATGTACAGCTGCGTTGGTTCCCCTTGGCCGACAGCTTTTTGCGTCCTCACATCGGCTTGCGGTCGATCAAAGAGCAAGAGCGCGAAATGCCGCAATTCGATTTTCAATATGTTTATGCGAATCTAAATTTAATTGACCCCAGTCTGCTGGCGGATCTCAAGTGAAGCTTGAGCTGGGGAATAACTGTAATAAAAACTATTGCCTTTTAAGTAAAGTCTTGTATATTTTCAACGGTTTTTCTTTTCTTTGCATAAAAATATATATTTACAAGAACATTAGTCGCCACTAAGCCACGTCTTCATTGCCCTCCTCGGTGCCCTTCAATTCCACAACCGATGCAAGTGGCCTTAATCTTCTATCTTTGAATTGTTGCCCCCGTTTTGCTATGCAAACTTTTCCCGCCTTTCTGATACGCTCAATGTCCTGTTTGGTGCCATAGATTTTCGACGGCTTCCCACAACCACAGGGGCAAACAACGATGCCCACCTTACCGGGTGGCAATTTGATTTTTGGTATCGCACCACTGGTTGTGGGCCCATCAACTAATGTCTCGTTCGTGCTCCGCTGTGCTATTAGAGTTGGTTCCTTGTGATGTACGTTCGCGGTTCTCTCATTCGGCTGGCTACGGCCACGTTGTTCCAGTGTTTTTGATATGCTGCGAGGACCACGAAAGCATTGTAGCATTGTGCTGATGTCACTGCCTCCAGGACCGGGATAGCGAAATGCCTCGTTCTTCCACACATTCCTCGGTTCTTTACGCTTATCCAGCTTACGCTCAAGTGAACGGGCTTGCTGTAGCTTAGCCGGCATATCCGGATATGATTCGAAGGTGAAGTTGTCTTTTATATCGTGCTGTCCTTGACTGGGTCGCTGCTGTTGTTGCCGCTGTAGGTGACGTGGCAACATGTCACGCCGACTCAAACGTTCTGTAAATTGTTCAACAAAAGGATCGTCTACACCAAATCTTCTGTAGTCCACTAAATATGGTGCATTTTCGGGTGGATGTTTTAGTGCCAAACTCGTGCCTCTCGTGGGCGTGCGTTCGTTACTTCTCGCGCGTGTGGTATGCGGTGTCCCAGCGTACGGAGAAACATGCCGACTTGTGTATGGTGTAACGCGACGGCTGGAGTGTGGTGAGTTCGAGCGGGAGGTATATGGCGTGTCTGGATGGCTGGAAAATGGTGTTGTAGCGCGGGTGGAGTATGGTGTGGCGGCGTGACTGGAGTAGGGTGTGTCCAAGCGATTGGAGTAGGGTGAATTGGGTCGCGTGGAGTGTGGTGTACCGGCGCGTGTGGAATATGGTGTATTGTTGCGTGTAGAATATGATGTGTTGCTACGTGTGGAATGTCTTGTACCTGGCCGACTAGAGCTTCGTGTTCGCGACGATCCTCTACCACGATGGCTATGATGTGACTTGCTTGGCTTTAAGCGACTTCTTGACTCTCTATTTGACAAGGCAGATCTTCTAATCATTTCTTCTAGACACAATATGAGTGCCAGCAGCAGTAGCAACAAGCAAATTGCAACGAATGCACCAAACCAGTAGAGATTCTGTTGGAGAAAAGATTTTTGAGAATACAGTAGAGACAGGAATTTAAATCTATAGTACGAGCAAGTGTTTAATATAAAATAATTATTAGTCCGCAGAGAATATCGGAGGCCGGTCCAACAATTTGTTGGTATCAAATACATAATAAATGGTTACACAGCACCGGGGCCTTCTGAAAACTCCACGCCGGGGAGGTTTCTTCCAAGATCTTACCCGCCCTCTCGCTCTCTCTCCTTAACTGAGTAGCCCTAATCTCTTATAAATCGATTTTGTACCACTTCAATCAGCGCCTTAAGGTAGGCAACATCATCGAACGTAAATATCGATAAAATTCATAAACGATTATTTCAGTGTCTTTCTAGGTGTAATTGTCATATTTTCCTAACTCACCATTGATGGCACCAGACACTCACAAGCCGGCGTCTTTAGTGACTTGTAGAGCTGCGCTACGGATTTACAGTTAGTACCCCTTGCGCTCGCCGAATGAGATATGCTCCTCCTCAGCGGCTCTTTGCCCGCATTGAAGATCGCACGCAAAGTTTTCGTTAATTCCGTTATGCCGTCAAAATCTCCCGTGTCATCCCTATTGGCTTTCAATTGTGTGGGTAGGTCTTGTAGCAATGCCTCGACGCGCCATGTGCTTCGATATAATTTATCCATTTCGCTGGCCACTTGCCCGTGCAGCGACACAGCCATAGTGTGACCAATGGCATGTGTACAATTGAGCTCTTGCAGAGCTTTAATCTTACTCAGCCGATTGCTGTGCCAGATTAAAGCGAATGGTTCTATATTTTTAGGCGCATACACGGCGACTTTCAACATTTCCACATATATATCCTGTATTATGGTTTTGTTGATGCGAAACCGTTCAAAGTTCGCGGCTGAACTCGGTTTGGTAGTTGTGGCGCGTTTCACGCGCTTCGATAGTGTTTCAATCGCCTTCAAAGCCGCTTCGATATCACTCGTGCTAGTGTCGTAGATCCTCTTGGCACTCGTGTGACTGTAATTGTCGAACATTGCAGTGTTGATTATGCAATCCTCAATAGTGTCGGATCTGGCAGCATTGAGAGCACTGCAAAAGATTTTTTTTGATAAATATTAAGTTTCAGTAATCTTTGTGTCCAACATATTACCGCTTTCCATCACATATGCCATCCTTTGCCACCATTCCATGCAGAAAGTAGTACATTATCGTCAGCACAAATACCAGGTAGAATACAAATATGAAAGCTGCAGTGCTTTCGCGTAAAATATCAAGATAATTAAAAATATAAATTAGAAACAAAAGATAATTTCACCCACATTGACTTACGTCAGCGGCAAAATGCCTGCAATCCATTTACATTTGCGGCAATACAGTGAGCCAAGGTACCAAAGTGGCATGAACATAAGTGCGAGGAAAACTATCTGAAAGGAATGCTCTATAAATATGCAGTTCGAAAGATCCGGGCTTCATTAAGCCAATTTTTTTCAGAAAGTAGTGTTAAGTATCCCATAAGTCGGCTATAACCGCGTAAGTGGTGTCTACGCCAGTAAAGAAAGAAGTGTTAAGTGAATCGGTTGAGTAACATCAAAAAAGCCTGCTTCCAACCTCTTCTCAAGGGCGTTATAATCCTATCTATTCTTCACAGTACTTCGGTGTCTTTGGACCCAAAAGGGCTTTATTTAATGGCAGTAGTAGACCAGGTTTAACGTCTCTTTGCCCTTCACGTCAACATTTTTCACGAAAATCTAACCATGTATACTCGTACGATCAAGACTTCAAACGTAAACATATTCGACCTTTCCCGCTTCCTCGCTGTACGAAACCTAACACTCTACCCCACCAAATTCACACCGTATTCACAAACTGGACGAAGGAGTACAGACTTGACTACAGTCGATGGCGTCAAGATTCCGACTGTCAATAACCCTAAGATTTTAGATGTGACTTTCGACAGTCTGTGCTTCTTCACTCCTTACACGATCGCAATTATTGCCAAAGTACAGAGCCGCAACAAAATCGATAGGTCCTGGATGCCTCTTGAAGTCTCCCATCGAACACCTGCACAGTGAGGCCTGTACGCTCCAAGTTAAGGAGCATAATGAACGCATCTCCAAATAGTTTCTGCTGGGGTGCTTCGCAGAAATCATCTCCGCAGTCACCTGCTTGGAGCGGAATCGCCTCCTAGGAGTATCAATAGGTCCATCCTTTACTACGTCGACGACATAAAACAATACACCGACCAAACTTCGGACGCAACTAATTTCATGTATTAACCGCCATTCACGGTGGAACCATTAACACCTTCATCGAGACCCTCTCAGTGAATGGCGTACTTAGAGTTAAACCACCACTCATTGCAGACAAAGAGCTTGAGATGCTGCGAGAAACGAGAGTGACCCTTGCGCAGCTTCTTCTGGATACTATTGCAGGTTAAACTTCCACCTATCCAGAATCGATCCTGACATATTAAATACATGTCCAACGTACAATGAGTCCCCGCATGACACTAGCCACCTCTTTGTTTGCGCTGCTAACTCCACACATCTGACACCCTTCTCCCTTTAGTCCGACCCCATCGAAATAGCACGTTGACGTAACAACTTATCTAATCCTTTCCATCCTAACGGGGATAGGTACCCGTTACAACTACATGGGAAGTTCAGTGCATTATTGTCCGACAGGCACTGCCCATCAGTTAACAATCTTCATAACTATTATTTGTTTGGTCGTAAAATATACCCAAAGGTCTTAACTGCGCAGTCAAACATCGTATTATACTTACCAACATCATTAATATGCTTACAACGTATCCAAAGCTTATCAGAGTATCCGAAAACTCGATATATCCAGCGCCCCTCGAGACTTCCAGCAGGTTTTCTTTAAGTTCATACATCTTATTTGCTCGCTGTTGCAAGCTGGTTACTAAAACGAAGGTATTTGGTAGCTAATTAAGTAAGTTTCGCGAAAAAATTACACAATTTTGGTTTTTGTACCGAGTGCCTCCAATTTAGTTTCAATATTTTGCAAATTTTTGTCGATGGTATTTGCGAATTCCAGACTTCTATCGTTATTTTTGACATGTTCTGTTAGCATCTCGTCAGATAGAGCTTCAAGTTCTCGATTATAGTTGTAGAATGCGCGATTTTGTTGCATAACCTGGGGGACCAAATTTGGAGGAAATTAATTTATGTCTTTAAAAGGGATCTATCTATAAGTTTTACCTTGTATACGACATTTGCGAAGTCCTCTCGCACTCTGCGTACCGATTGCAAAGCCTTCCGACTCTCCATGGTATTCACAATCTTCGCGAAACTCGTCGCGTTTGTGTCATAGTAGCGCCAAGCTGGAAATTTAGAACACTTTTTTCGTAAAATACTTTTAAGGTGCAGAGAACTCAGCTGGTAATTGAATGTAAAGTGGAAACTAACAGTCGAAATATTCAAAAGTTCGTGAGGACTGAAATGCAAACCGAAGTTGAAAATAACTAAGGTAATATTTTTTAGTTTCTGAAGAGCTTTTTAAGTGTCGCCGAAAAATTATTTTCATCAGCAGACTGTTTTTAGATAATCTTAAAAATTCTTTCAAGTCAAAATCAAAGCCTTATGTGGGTTGATAAGCTAGTAATATGTTGACTTTATGCCGAATCGCGAGAAAAAGCTCGTAAGGCTCTCTTTTCTTTTAATAGTGAATCTACTTACAGTCCAAGAAATGCAACATATAGGCATTACAGTGCGCGAACGTCTCCAATAATTCATTAACATCACTTTTGTAGTTCACAAGATCCAAATTATTTACGCTTCGTAAGCTTTCACCAAAATATGGTTGAGCTTTTTCTGCAAAAAATTATATTAAGCTTGCAAAGACAGCTTTCATATAAAATCTACTCTAATACTTTCAATGGCTCTGTGAAATTTGGCCGAGAGTTGATTGACATTCTCCAAAGGGCGTGCAAAATTGACATTTTCCAGTTTGTCTATGATGTCATTGATGCTTTCGTCGGCAAGCTTCAGACGCCAAGCACGATCTTCCTTCGTTTTACGGATGTTTTTATTAGCGTTTAGCATTATTGCAATAGAAAAGCTTAAATGTCAAAGAAAAAATAATGAGTGAGTTGCCTTGGAACTTTGAAAAATATAAAGTGACTCACAGTATGAATACGCAAGTTATCACGACTAAAATGTAGCACATGCAAAACCACATGCTCAACTCTTTACTGATTTCATTGTCCAAGTAACGATAGAGCGGCGTGCCCACTCGCCAACGGTAAATGGCATACGCAATGCTGTAAATTTAATAATTAAAAAGTAATTAAATTACCTAAAAAGTTAATGCCGCTTACCCGCATAGAGTTACCAAAATCCCTAAAATGAGCAGATAAATCAAAAGTGGGTACTCTGAAAACAGTGGCAGGAATTCACCATTGCGAAAGTGTTCACCATAACCCACACTAGTTGCGTAACCTGCAAGCAAATTTAGTTTGAATGAGAGCTATGCTCTTCCTCAAGTGACTTTAAGAGTTTGTAAGCCGTCTAAGTCTACTTTTAGGCGCTAAAGCTTATGCTATATCCGCACCTACCATCTGGCAACTCATCTGCTGCGGATAAGCCAACAAAAGCCTCGCCGATACTATACATCCATCCTGGTGAGCAGCTGCTTTGCTTTTTTCCGCGCGCTAAGTTCAACTCAAAGCTCCTGACAGGGTAATCGTTTGCCCACATGACTTAACAGGTTTAAGATTTCAATTTATTTCACCTTTTTTTTATTATTTTCTCTAAGTGTTTCCATAAAAATACATTTTAGTCCGTTTCGTCTATCGACAACTTCAAAAACTTCACAGGAATTTATTTTCAAATATTTTGTTTATTTTCCGTTAAAATAAGTGCACTATATAATTTTTATACTACGTTCACACACAACAATAGCTAATACAACCACAATATATTTGATTTAAAAGCTTAATATTTATTTAAAATTTATAATCGCTGAAAAGTGTCGTTTGAAAACTTTTACATTCGATTTGGCATTGAAAAATGGAAAACAAAATTTCAAAAATGTTTGAAATGTTTTGTATTCACATATTTCGGGATTTTTTTTTTTAATTTTGTAATGAGAAATAAGGTGTTCATGACTGGAAAATTGTAAGGGGTTTTAATAGTTGTGCTGATTTGGTGAATAATTTTGTATTTTTACATAAATAAAAATTTGCTCAAACTATTTTTTAAATAATTGATTTGAGTAAACGTAGATTATAATTTTTTGATTATAAAAGATCGCAAAGATCAAGTGAAACACACATACATATACATACCTATTCTTGCCAATGAGTGCTTTTTCCTATATGTACTGATTTCATTTATGAACTAGTGGAACACTCAGTATATACTCGTATTTTTATTTTAGTGCAAGTGACCGTTAAATGTTCCACTTGTTCAGTACAGTATTAACTCAAATTATTTCTAATGGAGGAATTCTTTCTTACTTTAGGTTAGGTTAGGTTGTACTACTGGTCTTTAGTAATCGCAGATGGAGGTACAGTTTAATATTAGCTGAAATATTTGTCATACATGCAGTTGTGTCATTTACATTGGGTCGTTTTTTACGTGACGGGCCCCAAACACAGTACACAGACTTAAGGAGAAATGATTGGCTTTCGCATTTTAGCTCCTCTTCAAACGGATGTGTTTTGGCTACACAGAGGATACTAAGTATAAGCCATATATAAAATAATCGTTTCTGGCCAGATGGTTTTCCTCATTTGTGTAAACTTCTACACATAGCTCCATCAATCCAGTGTAGAATAAGTCCTGCCAACAGGTGCTACTTCAGACTGAGTAGATAATTGAGAAGTAAAGTCATCTCTAGACGAATAAAGTCCAAATTCTGCAAGTCACTCATCATACCCGTCCTGCTATATGGTGCAGAGGAGTGGACGATGACAACATCTAATGAATCGACGTTACGAGTTTTCAAGAGAAAGGTTCTGCGGAAGATTTATGATCCTTTGCGCATTGGCAGTGGCGAATACCGCAGTCGATGGAACGTTGAACTGACTTAGTGCGGCGAATTAAAAGACAGTGCCTACGCTGGCTAGGTCATGTCGTCCAAATAGATGAAAACACTCCAGCTCTGAGAGTATTTGACGCAGTGCCGTTGACGTTGGAAAGACTATGTGAAGAAGAACATGGCTACACTTGGAATCTGCAATTGTAAACTCGGCTATAACCGCGTAGACACTGTTAAGCCAATAAATAATAAGTTTCGTCATACAGGATATCAACGCTTTTTGTGAACTTTACTGAGCGACTTGATGTCTAACTTGGATACTTCATCTGATCCCTTGAACTGCGAAGGTCCTAAATATCTAAGCCGAGTTCTAGCGTGTTTTCTATCGGCTCCCTTACATATGATCCTGACGATCCTGAATGCTCCTTAGGCATTCCATCTTACCCTGATTCATCTATTAGCCTTTTTGGAAATGTTATTGTGTGTCGTTTTTAACGACTTACATACATGTTTAATGAACTTGTTCTGTAATAAAGCAAGGCAAGAGTGCCAGGTAATCTCATCAGCTATTTCCTTTCCCGTAATGCCCTTGTGGCCTGGAGCGCAGTATATATGTATGCAGCCGCTTTCCGACAGTCGTACATCTACCTGCCTTTAAAGGTATTCTCTGACGAAATGCGTTGCCGCTTGTTTATCTACGTCTATATTGATATGCTTTCCGTCATTTCCTGCGTTGTTAGCTATCTCGGTCGTTTTCTTGACTTCAAAGGCTCACACCTGAAAGACACTGCAGTATTCAGGAAGCTTAAAGGGTTGCCTGATATCCAGTTCTGAGCAATATATAGATTCCGGCTCCCCCTCCATTAACCATTTTGCTCCGTCTGCGGCTCCTGCGCCATCCGCCTGGATAATTGACCTAGCTCTGCCAATCTTGCAGCTGAGCTTTCCACTGCAATGTGGATTGAGTTGAGTAAGCTTTCTGGTGCAGCTATTGGATTGGTTCTTAGCGCTCCCGTTATGCAAAGAACAGCAAGTCGCTTCATTAACTCCATCGGTTTTCTGTAAAAACTTTTGCTCACCATGGTCCACCACACCAAAGCGCCGTAAAACAAATTTGGCTTGACTACCGTTGTGTAACCCCTTTATTACTTTAATATTATATGAAGAAAACCTAAGCTGAAAGGCATGATATTTTGGTGGAAGCTTATGGTGTACATGGTCTAGCTAAGCGAATAGGTGAATATTAAGGCGAAGAACACCCGGACGACAAAAAAGTTTCGGACAT